>WNWK01001042.1:227500-334486 GCA_009830355.1 Cherax destructor | reverse complement strand
GACAGTTTTAACACTATACAGGCTGCCCAAAGAACATTTATCCCGTATAAAGAAATTAGATCAAGTAGAAATGACCCAAAATGGATGAATAATAGGCTCAAATATTTTTTAGGGCAGAAGAAAGGAATTTATAGGCGCATAAAAGAGGTGAGGGTCATCTTATAAATCAGTATACTGACATTAAGAGGGACGTTAAAAGGGAATAAGAAAATCTAAACGGACTATGAAATTAAAGTTGCTAGGGATTCAAAAACTAACCCAAAAAGTTTTTTCCAGGTTTATAGAACAAAAGTTGGGGATAAGATAGGTCCCCTTAAAAATAACTTTGGGCATCTTACTGACAAGGAGAATGATATGTGCTCTATTTTTAATAATTTTTTTCCCTCGGTTTTCACACAGGAAGACATTAATAATATCCCAGTAATTAATTTTTACAGAGGCCCAGAAGAAGATAAATTATGTAATATCACAGTCACTAGCGAAATGATTATGAAACAGCTGGACCGACTGAAACAAAATAAATCGCCGGGTCCTGATGAGCTTTTGCAAGGGTTCTTAAGGAATGCAAAATGGAACTCTTGAACCAATATCTAACATTTTTAATTTATCTCTTCAAACAGGTGTAGTGTCTGATATGTGGAAGATGGCTAATGTAATTCCTATTTTTAAAGCAGGGGACAAGTCACTACCGTCAAACTACCGCCCAATAAGCCTGACCTCAATTGTAGGCAAATTACTAGAGTCAATTATAGCTGATATTATTAGAAGCCATCTAGATAACCATAATTTGATTAATGATACCCAGCATGGATTCACGAGGGGCCGTTCCTGCCTATCTAATTTATTAACCTTCTTCAGTAAAGCTTTTTGAGGCTGTTGATCACGATAAAGAATTGATATTGTTTATTTAGACTTTAGTAAGGCTTTTGATAGAGTACCGCACCAGAGACTGTTAAAGAAAGTGGCAGCTCATGGCATTGGGGAAAAGTGCTGTCATGGATCGAGTCATGGCTCACCAATAGGAAGCAGAGAGTGTGCATAAATGGGTTAAATCCGAATGGGGACTTGTAACAAGTGGTGTTCCACAGGGATCAGTCTTAGGCCCATTGTTATTTATAATATATATCAATGACCTTGATGAGGGAATTCTAGTATATGAGAAAATTTGCCGACGACACGAAATAGGTAGGATAATTGATTCAAACATAGATGTCATAGAACCAGGAAATTTGGGACAAACTTATTGTGGTCAGAAATGTGGCAGATGCAGTTCAATGTAGATAAATGCAAGGTTCTGAAGCTCGGGAGTGTCCATAACCCAAGCCTTTAAGTTAAATAAGTAGAACTTGGGATACAGATTCGAGAAGGACTTGGGGGTGAGGGGTAAGCAGCAACCTTAAACCAAGACAGCAATGCCTAAGCGTACGAATAAGGCAAATAGATTACTGGGATTTATATCAGAAGTGTTAGCAACAGAAGTCCAGAGGTTATATTACGCTTTATACATCATTAGTAAGGCCTCACCTAGATTACGCAGCTCCCGTTCTGGTCTCCATATTACAGAATGGACATAAATTCGTTAGAAAACATTCAGCGTAGAATGACTAAATTAATACATAGCATTAGAAATCTTCCTTACGAAGAAAGATTGAAGACCCTAAAATTACATTCACTTGTAAGACGTAGAATGAGGGGGGACATGATCGAGGTATACAAGTGGAAAATGGGTATTAACAAAGGGATATAAATAAGGTCTTGAGGATATCTCTCCAAGAGAGAACCCGCAATAATGGATTCGTTAGATAAGTTTAGATTTAGAAAGGATATAGGAAAGTATTGGTTTGGAAATAGGGTAGTTGATGAGTGGAACAGTCTGCCTAGTAGGGTTATTGAAGCTAGGACCTTGGGTAGTTTCAAATTTAGGTTGGATAAATTCATGAGTGAGAGGGGTTGGATTTGAGTGGGACTCGCGCATGAGTGGGTAGAATTGTCAAGCTTATTTCTTGGGTAGCTTTGAAAATTGGGTTGAGCAAATATTCTGTTAGTGGGATGGATTGTGAAGGACCTGCCTAGTATGGGCCAACAGGCCTGCTGCAGTGTCTCTTTCTTATGTTCTTATGTTCTTATCATATCACCATCATCAGGGCATTTTATGTCATTTTTATTTAACCAAACAATGGGCCTCAAACTGATCCTTGTTTTTGGAACGCTTTTTACTTTTAGTAATTATTACTGGTCTAATTTTTAATGTGATTATTACTGTGTTAATTATTCACTGTCAGTCATAAAAACACCCAAATCAGTCAGTCAATTATTCACTGTCATTTAAATTTTTCACTACTAAATTACCCCAAAATTTTTCACTGTCAGTTTAATTTTCACTGTCAGTCATTATTCACTGTCAGTCATTGTTCACTGTCAGTCACTGTTCACTGTCAGTCATTAATTTTTCACTTTCAGTCATAAATTATTCACTGTCAGTCATAAATTATTCACTGTCAGTCATAAATTATTCACTGTCAGTCATAAATTATTCACTGTCAGTCATAAATTATTCACTGTCAGTCATTAATTATTCACTGTCAGTCACAAATTATTCACTGTCAGTCATTAATTATTCACTGTCAGTCATTAATTATTCACTGTCATTCATAAATTATTCACTGTCAGTCATTAATTATTCACTGTCAGTCATTGTTCACTGTCAGTCACTGTTCACTGTCAGTCATTAATTTTTCACTTTCAGTCATAAATTATTCACTGTCAGTCATAAATTATTCACTGTCAGTCATAAATTATTCACTGTCAGTCATAAATTATTCACTGTCAGTCATAAATTATTCACTGTCAGTCATTAATTATTCACTGTCAGTCACAAATTATTCACTGTCAGTCATTAATTATTCACTGTCAGTCATTAATTATTCACTGTCATTCATAAATTATTCACTGTCAGTCATTAATTATTCACTGTCAGTCATAAATTATTCACTGTCAGTCACAAATTATTCACTGTCAGTCATAAATTATTCACTGTCAGTCATAAATTATTCACTGTCAGTCATACATTATTAACTGTCAGTCATTAATTATTAACTATCAGTCATTAATTACTCACTGTCAGTCATTATGACTCATCTTACGATTAAGTGTACCAGTTTTATGGAGCAAAATTGACTATAATATGACACCCTGGTGGGTCATACAAATTTGATCTAAGGGAGAGGAGGAGAGTATGCTTCCTTGGATGGAGAACCTTTCATCTGCATTAAGACACCCCATTAGTAAGGGGAAACTGAGCTAGTAAATCTCAGTTAACTTGCATATGTGTATTCTAAAGACTTTGATAATGTCATCGACTTTACCATCAGGAAACACAAACTGCGCCATACTGGGAATTTCTATCACAAAAATCGACTATCTGGCCATAAATCCTGGCTTTTCCGATAATCTGAAATCTATTGTGTTTTTATTTGCACTGGGATCTTTTGTGTGTGTGTGTGTGTGTTTTCCTCCATGTGGAGCTCAATGATGGGAAATATTGATACGTGAGAAAGAAAGGAAATTTACGGCAGCTGAGTTCCTGATAATGTTGCTGCCAGTTCCCGTCTGGCTGATTCTTGAAAAGGGAAGACTGTCTCTTAGTGTATTCTTCCAGTTCCTGTCTGGCTGATTCTTGACAAGGGAAGACTGTCTCTTAGTGTATTCTTTCTTCCAGTTCCCGTCTGGCTGATTCTTGACGAGGGAAGACTGTTTCTTAGTGTATTCTTCAAGTTCCCGTCTGGCTGATTCTTGACAAGGGAAGACTGTCTCTTAGTGTATTCTTCAAGTTCCCGTCTGGCTGATTCTTGACAAGGGAAGACTGTCTCTTAGTGTATTCTTCCAGTTCCCGTCTGGCTGATTCTAGCTAAGAATAAAACTTCCTAAGTGTAATCTTAAGATACGCCGACGATGTGGGGACGAAATTTATAATGACCTGCGGATCATTTTGGAACTCGTGGCATCCAATTCACATAAACACTACAGATACCAACTATCCTCTCAGTCCATAGGCATCTTGATCAGTTTATAGGCCTCCTCTCAGGCCATGGGTTGATTACTCTGTCCTTTTCTGCACTACGAAAACAAACAAGACTTTCTATAAATTGCGAAAGCAAATCTTAAAAGATTTTAACGACAAAATCAAACGGGTGTTTTTCTTAAAGACTAAAGCAAACAATAGTTGCTTTACTAAGAGAGCAAACAAGAGTGTGTTTTTTATAAGAAAGTAAACGCGGATATTTTTTTTACAGATAAAGGAAACACTGGTGTTTTTTTTTACGATGAGAGGCAAAAAAACAAATGTTTGTCCTGATTCCTGAAATAAAAACAGACGTGACCAAAGTTCATAAACAAAGAGACGTGACAAATATTCACAAATATAGAGAAGTGACAGAGGTTCACAAATACAAACACTGCAGATGTGACAGAGGTTCACATATACAGACACTGCAGATGTGACAGAGGTTCACAATACAAACACTGCAGATGTGACAGAGGTTCACAAATACAGACACTGCAGACATAACAGTGGATCATAAAAGAACAAATGAACACTCACAACAATTTACAGTAAACAGTTTATATATGATTATTAAAAAAAAACATACAAAATGTATATGTAATATAAACGAGAATGGTATACTAACATGATAATTATACGACATGTGACGCTTTATGCTATAATCGCATGATTATATTGTGTATTTTGGTATTTGCTATAATTATAAATATATTATTTGCTATAATTGTAAATGGTATAACCTATAATTCCAAATGTGAAATTATTCATCCAAAAAAAAAAAAAAAAGGGATGAAGAGGAAGGAATGATGGAACAGTAAAAGGGAAAATGAGGTATTATGATGATGATGAGGTATAATGAAGATAATGTAGCCAGTAGGAGGATGACTAATGGTGATGGAAAGGACTCTGGGATGATGAGGAATCTGTACAGGCCTGGGGGAGGAGGGGGGGAGGATTCCTCGTGACTGGTGTCCATAAGGTCCAGATTTCCCGGCTGGATCATTGCAGGACGACCTTTACGACCCGGCATCAGCCGTAATGACACTCCGCTCGAGGGAGTAGATACCTTGAGACATGTCATCCGACTTTAGTCTCCCCGATCTCTCTTTTTCACTCTCTCTCTCTCTCTCTCTCTCTCTCTCTCTCTCTCTCTCTCTCTCTCTCTCTCTCTCTCTCTCTCTCTCTCTCTCTCTCTCTCTCTCTCTCTATCTATCTCTCTTCCTACTTCCCTCACTCCTCCCAGCTGTGTTCTCAGGTTTTGATGAGTTTAACAACTGATCCCAGAGGGAAGGTCTGATCTCGTGTGAGATCGTCCAGCTCAACCCAACGATCTGGCTGCTATTTCTAAGAGCTGGTCTCAGTAGATAAGTTTACTCTGGTTGTAAAACATAAACATCGATCTTTGCTCTCGTTTAAAAAACGAGAACATTAGTGTTTGCTCTTGCGTAAATAAAACACTAATTCTTGTTCTTTCTCTGTAAATCGATCATCATCGTTTGTTTCGTGTTTAAAGAGACTTATGTGTTGCAAAGAGACTTATGTGTTGCAGGTTGCAAACGAGAATATATATATATATATATATATATATATATATATATATATATATATATATATATATATATATATATATATATATATATATACATATATATATATATATATATATATATATATATATATATATATATATATATATATATATATATATATATATATATATACATATATATATACATATATATATATATATATATATATATGTCGTGCCGATTAGGTAAAACTGGTCAATTAGCAAGAACTCATCTAAAATTAAGTCCTTTCTAAAATTTTCTTATACGTTTAAAGATATATTTTTTCATTTATGGTATTGTAAGAATTTATAATTTTGTACCAAGAGAAACTTTGAAAACCTACCTAACCTTATTACAACAAGCGCAATTTAATTTAGCCTAACCCAACTAAATATATTTTAGATACGTTAACATTAATTTAATAATAAACAAACACAATGAAATATATTTTTTCGTTATGTTCAGAATGAATTTGGCGAAATTATTGCATACACAAATTTTCACTTGTCTTATATGGCAAGGTGAGCGTTGCTATTTAAGCCAAAATCGCAAGTTTTACCTAATCGGCACGACATATATATATATATATATATATATATATATATATATATATATATATATATATATATATATATATATATATATATATTCCAAGTAAGTACTGGTTCTCATTTATTTTCACATTAACTCTCACTAATGAGAGAGGAAAACATTCATTTTTCTCCGAGAAAGGTCAGTGCCATGAATGTACCACGTCTGGCTGACAATTTAATGGGTACTTTTGTGTGGAAATTCAATTAGTCTGGTGTGTGCTGGCTATTTTTAGCTCTTTTTTATGTTTTTTTGGGGAAGGGGGGAGCAGGGAGGAGGGGGAGAATGTGAGAGAAAAAAATAATTTTTGTTTACAGTCTTTTTGAAAAATTCATTTTGCTTTCTTTCTTTTCGTGCCATATATTAAAAGTTTTATGTAGTAAATTATATTCCGAAAAGGTATATACAGAGAGTGAAGTACACGTCTCTCAGTGTATAAGTAATTCTGTATATATTTTAAATCCGTTTCTGTGGCTTTAAAAATATTCTTGACTGGTTTTATAATGGTGCCAAGACGCCTCGTGTAGTGGAGAGGCTTCAAGCCTGACAAACCCACTTAAGCCCCTCATGGGGGCTTCCCTTTGGGCTTCACATTTCTCGCCCACGGTAACCCTCCTGTTCCCTACCCACGGTTATCTTTCTCTCTTCCACCAACGTAATTCCTATTTTCTTCCGGCAGTAGTTCTCTCGTTACTGCTTAATGAACCTCGCGTTGCCCTCACCATACGTCGGAAAAATGGCGAAAAACCATGGAGTTATATCGCGTTAGGCTCTAGGTTTGCTCTGGGTGGCTCTGTCCAGGGCGAAACGTCTCTGTCTCATACTTTCAGGAATTTCCTGAAAGTATGAGACGAAATTCAGATTCAAAAGAAGTGAAATTCATTGACTGAATTTACACGTTTGTTGGTCTCCTGGGTGGCTAGTATTAGACTTGTTTGTTGGTCTCCTGGGTGGCTAGTATTAGACTTGTTTGTTGGTCTCCTGGGTGGCTAGTATTAGACTTGTTTGTTGGTCTCCTGGGTGGCTAGTATTAGACTTGTTTGTTGGTCTCCTGGGTGGCTAGTATTAGACTTGTTTGTTGGTCTCCTGGGTGGCTAGTATTAGACTTGTTTGTTGGTCTCCTGGGTGGCTAGTATTAGACTTGTTTGTTGGTCTCCTGGGTGGCTAGTATTAGACTTGTTTGTTGGTCTCCTGGGTGGCTAGTATTAGACTTGTGTGTTGGTCTCCTGGGTGGCTAGTATTAGACTTGTTTGTTGGTCTCCTGGGTGGCTAGTATTAGACTTGTTTGTTGGTCTCCTGGGTGGCTAGTATTAGACTTGTTTGTTGGTCTCCTGGGTGGCTAGTATTAGACTTGTTTGCTGGTCTCCTGGGTGGCTAGTATTAGACTTGTTTGTTGGTCTCCTGGGTGGCTAGTATTAGACTTGTTTGTTGGTCTCCTGGGTGGCTAGTATGAGACTTGTTTGTTGGTCTCCTGGGTGGCTAGTTTTAGACTTGTTTGTTGGTCTCCTGGGTGGCTAGTATTAGACTTGTTTGTTGGTCTCCTGGGTGGCTAGTTTTAGACTTGTTTGTTGGTCTCCTGGGTGGCTAGTATTAGACTTCTTCAATATTTGTCATCTGATCAGTTTAATGATAATAACAAATTAATAATAGTAATAATAACAAATTAATAATAGTAATAATAACAACAACAATAATAATAATAATCATAATAATAATTATAAAATAATAATAATAATAATAATTATAAAATAATAATAATAATAATAATTATAAAATAATAATAATAATAATAACAGTAATAATAACAACAATAATAATAATAATAATAGTACTAGGAGCATTATTATTAAGATTTTAATTAGTAACACGTGCCAGTTCAGAGCTGTAAAAAACATAAATAATTACAAATCACTGTATTTATTTATTTATACAATTCAAATAAAAGCATCAAAAAATAAATTTTAATAATAACGACATTATTCCCTCAAAAAATATTTACACAAAAATTATGTATGTAATCTTTCCACACACACACACACACACACACATATATATATATATATATATATATATATATATATATATATATATATATATATATATATATATATATATATATATATATATATATATATATATGCTAGGAATTCGCAAGAGCAGGCGAAATATTCACAAATACTGATCTCTGGCCGACGGAGACTCGAACCTACGAACCTCATGACAAGGTACGCAGTGCTTTGCCGACCGTACCACACTGGTCCAATACCTTGGCATCCAGCGAAAGCTTGATGTCGATGCATGCAGGGATGAGATGAAAAGCTGTAAGCCTCCTGCCTGAAAGCTGGCTGCCTTGGAATAACGTCTAGCGAAAGCTGGATGCCAAGGTATTGGACCAGTGTGGTACCTTGTCATGAGGTTCGTAGGTTCGAGTCTCCGTCGGCCAGAGATCAGTGTTTGTGATATATATATATATATATATATATATATATATATATATATATATATATATATATATATATATATATATATATATATTAAAACCAGAAATTATTCAGTTTACTCAAATATCATTTTATTTTCAACAATAATATTTTATTTGCTCATTTCTAATGCAAAAAATGTTGCAATAATCGTGCAATTTTTTTTAAATTGTGCAACATGTTGCACTACTCAGACATGTTAATTGTTGATGTAATATCTGGGTCTCTCGTGGTTAAATATTTTTTTCGTAATGGCGTGAAGATCCGGTGACAATAAAAACGCATTTGCTGTTAATAATTTATATGCCAAACTTTATTCTTGGCAAAGTTTCGTTAGTAAGTCGAGCGGAGAAAATAAAGGTTTCAGTAAAGGGAATTAGAAACACATGTCAGTAAAGAGAGAGTGAAAAACATGTCAGTAAACAGTGAAAAACATGTCATTAAACAGTGAAAAACATGTCAGTAAAGAGAGAGTGAAAAACATATCAGTAAAGAGAGTAAAAAAAACACGTGATAAAAGAAGTAAAGATGAATATATATATTTTTTTATTTTTTGTATTAATGAAGTCTGGAGACTTAGGTGAGAAACAGCAGGAAAAGTGAATTACAAAGGCTATTAAATTACCTTCCCTTCGAGACCATTTGTTATTCTCTCTGTGTGGTAGTAGAGGTGTTATCCTGCTCTGTGTGGTAGTAGAGGTGGTATCCTGCTCTTGTGTGGTAGTAGAGGTGGTATCCTGCTCTGTGTGTGGTAGTAGAGGTGGTATCCTGCTCTGTGTGTGGTAGTAGAGGTGGTATCCTGCTCTCTGTGTGGTAGTATCCTTCTCTTTGTGTGGTAGAAGTGGTATCCCGCTCTCTTTGTGGTATTTGAGCTAGTTTCTTGCTCTTTGTGTGGTAGTAGAGGTGGTATCCTGCTCTGTGTGGTAGTAGAGGTGGTATCCTGCTCTCTTTGTGGTATTTGAGCTAGTTTCTTGCTCTTTGTGTGATAGTAGAGGTGGCATTCGGCTTTTCCTTTAGGTCTCTCACTGTCTCCCACTTACCGTCTCTCTCGGGTTCTGTCTCTCCTCACTCTCCTTGTGTCTCTCACCTGACAGTAACAAGACTTTATTTTCACCTGGGTCCCGGCAGACTTTCACCCTCCTTTCTTACTTTCTAACCTGCTGACAAGACTTTCTTTAGAAGGTCCTCTATTCTTCTCCCTTCTTCCTCTCGCTTTAACCCTGGCTGGCGTTTTAAAAGCATTGTGTTTGCATGTGTGTGTGTGTGTGTGTACTCACTTATTTGTGGTTGAAGGGGGTCGAGTCATAGCTCCTGGCCCCGCCTCTTCACTGATTGCTACTAGGTCCTCTCTCTCCCTCCTCCATGAGCTTTATCAAACCTCGTCTTAAAACTATGTATGGTTCCTGCTTCCACTACGTCACTTTCTAGGCTATTCCACTTTCTGACAACTCTATGACTGAAGAAATACTTCCTAACATCCCTTTGACTCATAGGAGTCTTCAACTTCCAATTGTGTGTGTGTGTGTATGTGTGTGTGTGTTGTGTGTGTGTGTTGTGTGTGTGTGTATGTGTGATTTTTGTGTGTGTGTTGTGTGTGTATTGTGTGTGTGTATGTGTGTTTTGTATGTGTGTGTCTATGTGTGTTTTGTGTGTGTGTGTGTGCGTTTGAGTGTGTATTCTAAGTATTTATTATACATATATATATATATATATATATATATATATATATATATATATATATATATATATATATACATATATACTTAAACGCACACACACACACACTCAGACCATCACCTTGGGAGTGTCTTAAGGAGAGTGTCTCCTTAACACCAAGGTATTAAGCAAGACACTCACTAATCTCACACAAATCCTGAACACTGAATAATATTCTCGCCTGGAATTTCCAGGGGATTTATTACCCTCTCACACACCATAATGCTTCTCGAATTATTCATGGTTTATTCATCACTTATTCATACGTTATTCACGAGTCATTATTAGATCATTATCAAAGGGGTGCACCTGTTTGAAAAATCTGTCAAAAATGCCCTTGAGTTATCCATGTTTGAGGTGTCTTGTGTTGGAAATTAGGAAGCTTGGGTGGTATTGAAGCTAGGCGTGCTAGGCTGTGTTGCTGTGTTGTGCCGTATTGTGTTGTGATGTGTTGTGTTGTGCTGTGTTGTGTGGTGCTTTGTTGTGTTGTGATGTGTTGTGTGGTGCTGTTTTCTGTTGTGCTGTGTTGTGTTGTGCTGTGTTGTGTGGTGCTGTTTTGTGTTGTGATGTGTTGTGTGGTGCTGTGTTGTGTTTTGCTGTGTTGCGTTGTGCTGTATTGGGTTTTGCTGTGTTGTGTTGTGCTGTGTTGTGCTGTGCTGTGTTTTGCTGTGTTGTGTTGTGCTGTGTTGTGTTTTGCTGTGTTGCGTTGGCTGTGTTGTGTTTTGCTGTGTTGTGTTGTGCTGTGCTGTGTTTTGCTGTATTGTGTTGTGCTGTGTTGTGTTTTGCTGTGTTGCGTTGTGCTGTGTTGTGTTTTTCTGTGTTGTGCTGTGCTGTTGTGTTGTGCTGTGTTGTTCTGTGTTGTGTTGTTCTGTGTTGTGTTGTGCTGTGTTGTGTTGTGTTGTTCTGTGTTGTGTTGTGCTGTGTTGTACTGTGTCGTGTTTTGTTGTGTTTCGTTGTGCTGTGTTGTACTCTGTTGTGTTTTGCTGTGTGGTGTTTTGCTATGATGTGCTATGTTGTGCTGTGTTGTGTTGTATTTTAAGAGTGAAGGTATAATACTGTGCATTCTTGTAGGAGTTAAGGTATGACAGTGTGCACTCTTGAAGCAGTGGAGGTATGAAACAAGTGTACTCATGTTCCATTTGGATCTAATACCATCCCTTCCCTCATGACTGTGTCATTGGGGAGAGAGGTGTGACACCTGGGTAATATTGTTCCCATTTACTCTAATAATAGTTCCCTTTGTCAAGGGGTAAGGGTGGTGATACTTCGGTGTTTTGTTTCCCTTGTAGTCTATTATTATCCCCTTCATGCCAGGCGAAGGCAAGTGTGTAAGTGTCGGAGTTCAGATTCTGGTTAAAAGTTTCCCTAGTCTGATTGCCTAAGTTCTGTCATACTTTCCCGAGCTGCTGTCAATGGTAGTTTGCCAAAGGCTCTTCAATGAAGAGGTACGATTTTATCCAGTACGCTGGTAAAGTCTCTGTCAGGGATTATTGATACACACACCTGGTCGTCAGAACCTTACTGGAGAGTCGGCATCACCGAGGTAAACAGAAGTGGTCGTCAGTACCCCACTGCTGCACCAGAAATAATGAAACACACAAACTTGGTCGTAAAGACTCCACTGGTGGACCAGTCACTGCCATTGCGGGGACGGTTCGAAATTTAGTACGTTACGTACAAGCTCTTTGTTAGGTGTTAACATTGATGAATAAGACACATGTGTTACACATATGTCTTATTCATCAACCTGACGGTGTTACAGATCATTAACTTAATGTTAAAACCTCGTGAATATTAATGGTAATTGTGTCAGTATGAGACATATTTTCTAAAGTGCTCTGCCGGGTGAACCCTCAAGTATTTTTGTTTGGATATCCTCCCTGGGGTGGATAGTATGGTGATATGTGTGCTGGAAGACAAGATGCACTGCAGGAGCAGATGAGATCAAGACACAGATGACGTGTGTCTGCTGGGTATATTTCTATACCTGGAGGAGCGCTGGAAGAGAAGGGAAAATACAGCGCCAGTGTAATGGAAGGTTATGATGGTTCTTCCAGTACACCACCACGACGACGACCACCACCACGACCACCACACACAAGAACCTCCTGTTCTTGAGTGTTTACTTCACAGGTAAAACATACCAGTGAGCATCTCCATATTGCACCTCCAAGACTACCCTCGCCTCCCGTCCAGGTGATTCTTGATTCCTAAGTTACTCCCTCAGTTTCTCCTCTCAGTTCTTCCTTCCGCTTCCTTCAAGGAGGGCGCCTTGATGCTACTGAAGTGCTCTTGACCCAAGGATTTGGACCTTCACTCAACTTCTTAGGATTATAACCGTTGATCCTCTACTTTTCAAGTTCTCTATAAACACCAGCGACTCGGTACGTCTATATAAATATACAATAATAAAAAAAATCATTCCAATTTACGAAATATTTCTTGCTGAATACATAAACAAAGTAATCTTATAAACATACAGCGTCTTCATTCCCATAAAACATGAAGGTAATATTATAGCTCATCTCTGGAGAAGAGTTTGAGAAAAACAATAGTTTGTGGTAGAAACAACTGAGGTGAAGCACTGATCTGACTCCAGTATATAAGCCCATATTTTGCTGCATGTGTTTCGGATTCACCAAGACTACGGTACGAAAACACCTTCTCCTAGACTGAGGGGACTGATTACCTCATCTTCTACCTCGTCAGTCTTCTGTGTTGTACTGATAATGCCACTGGTGGGTGACACGTCTACAGAATACAGGTAGCCAGATGTTGGACGTGTCTAAATCATCACAAATCTTCATCCGTGTTTCTTAAGCTCAGATTGTTCAGAAGATGAATTTTATTTTTGTCTTATTCTCTTACCTACTCTCTCTTCTTCTTATTCCCCCCTGCCCCCCTCCCCTCACCCATTCCCCCTCCCTCTCATTCCCTCGTTGTGTACTCTGTCACTCCCATCCATCACCACCAAAATTCAATTTACCTTCCTCGTGGATGAGAGAAATTTGAGGTCAATTAAATTATTCCAGTGTTGTATGTGGTACACACACACACACACACACACACACACACACACACACACACACACACATACACACACACACACACACACACACACTCACAGCGAGAGAGTGGACCTAGTAGCGACCAGTGAAGAGACGGGGCTAGGAGCTATGGCTCGACCCCTGCAACAACAATTAGGTGAGTATAATTAGGTGAGTGCACACACACACACACACACACACACACACACACACATACAACACACACACACACACACACACACACAACACACACACACCACACACACACACACACAGTTTTGAATACCAAACAGAGAAACGCTCATGCATGCACACATAGCAATATTCAATATAAAATCTGCAAGCCTGCCCTTCCCACTGAATGACGTGCAGTTGAACGTCATCTCTCTGTCTCTGTCTCTGTCTCTCAGTCTCTCTATCTCTCTCTCTCTCTCTCTCTCTCTCTCTCTCTCTCTCTCTCTCTCTCTCTCTCTCTCTCTCTCTCTCCCTCCTCTCTCTCAAAAAAATTACTACAATAGCTGGAAACTGGAAATACGTAACGCCACCTCAGAATTCTTTCCCAAAGTTGTGAATTCTATTTTCTATATTGAAATCAGTTCTACGAAAGATATTCATGGGGAAAACATATATGTATTGAGAATTTCTCTTTATATTTGGTTTGTGAAGGAAATGGGAGACACAACTATCCCTTAGTGTAATGCGCGAACATTGTGGGGGAATTTCAATACGAAATTTATCTACCTCGCTGCTTTTGTTATTGCTGTTACCAACAATATATATATACGTATATATATATATATATATATATATATATATATATATATATATATATATATATACTATATATCCAAGGCGATGTGAAATATCTTCGAGATATCTGAAGTGCATTTGATAGCTATTAAGAGAAACTGGATAGATAAACACAAAAAACCATAGTGTATATAGAAACTCAAAGAAACACGGAACACCTGGATCAAAGAGGAACTGATATCAGGTGTGCGAGAGTGAGGCAGATATTTCCCCCCGACTTCAAAGCAATGAACTCCCTTTCTTTGGAGTTCAATCTAGAACTCTATTCACTCTCAATAGCCTCACACCCTCCCAGATGCAAACTTTTGTTGGATCAAAAGCGGTTTCGCCTGCCAATAAAAATCACCATATTTTTTTTTCCTTTTGTTTCCTTCCGGTTTTAATTTTTTTTTATTCTTCGTAAAGAAGACGGGTGAGACATACGAGGGAAAGGCGCAGGGTAGCTCCACTTCCTTGGATCAAGAGGTCGCGAGCTGGTTTTGTTGAGGGAATGCAAACTGCGAAATAAAAGTAACGGGAACATAGGAGGAGAGGAATTGAGGATAGACGGAATAAAGGAGAGAAAATGAGAAAGATAAATGGAGTGAAAGAAGTAAATATAGATAGATAGAGTGAGGGGAAAAAAATAGATGTAATAATTGAAGAAATAGACAGAATAAGATAGAAAAAAAAGATTTAATGACTGAGGAGCAATAAGATAGATGTAGTGAGAAAGAAAAATATAGATAAACGGAGGGAACGAGAAAAATTTGATAAAAAATGGATGGAGAAAGATTGGAAGACTAGAAATGGAGAGAGGGAGAGAGACATGAAGAGAGATATATAGAGGGAGACATGAAGAGAGATATATAGAGAGAGACATGAAGAGAGATATATAGAGGGAGACATGAAGAGAGATATATAGAGGGAGACATGGAGAGAGATAGCGATATTTACTTACAAATACCCAGCGGCACAGCATCACGGTAGTGGGATCTGAAACCCTCTCACAGGTGCTCAGGAGAATCCAATACAGTTTGATGGCATTGTAAAGTACCCAGACTTAATCCTTTTTTCAGACTGTTATGACTTGTTGACTGTTGATTGTTACCTGATTGTGGTTGCATGGGTCGAGACTCAGCTCCTGGCCCCGCCTCTTCACGGATCGCTACTAGGTCCTCTCTCTTCCTGCTCCATGAGCTTTATCATACCTCGTCTTAAAGCTATGTATGGTTCCTGCCTCCACTACCTCACTTGTGTGTGTTTGTGTGTGTGTGTGTGTACTCACCTAATTGTGGTTGCAGGGGTCGAGTCATAGCTCCTGGCTCTGATTCTTCACTGGTGGCTACTAGGTCCACTCTCTCCCTTCTCCAAGAGCTTCATCATACCTCTTCTTAAAGCTATGTATGGATCCTGCCTCCACTACATCACTTCTCAGACTGTTCCACTTCCTGAGAATTATGTGACTGAAGAAATACTTCCTATCATCTTTGTTTGTTTGTGTGTGTGTGTGTGTGTGTGTGTGTGTGTGTGTGTGTGTGTGTGTGTGTGTGTGTGTGTGTGTGTGGAAGAGAAATTTCAAAGTTTCGACCGAAAAATAAACAACTGCCGACGTTTCGATGTCATTTCTTCGTTATCGAAACGTGATGGTGATCCCTTAACTTATCAATGACTCCTGACAAGTTCCGCAGAACTTCATGAGAGCGAAACGTCTGCCTTTTCCTTCAACTTTTCCTTCGCTAGTGCTGTTAGTTCTTCGTCACTTTAGGTCTCCTTTCAGTTTATTTCAACCACTTTTCGAGTGCTGTTTTGTTTTGGTTGATAATAATTTACAGGAAATTAGTAAACTTTTTTGGCGAGTTACTAAGCTTTCAAGCTTAGATTTTAAGTTTCCTTTCTAATGTTTACTATCTTTTATATATATATATATATATATATATATATATATATATATATATATATATATATATATATATATATATATATATATATATATATATATATATATATATATATATATATAAAGTTTCACTTTCAGTGTCACTATACTTTAAATTTCAATTTGCATTTCTTCTTTTCGTTTGAGTGCCAATTAAACGAAAAACATTCGATCCACAATTGACATATTGTTTTTGCTTTCTCTCTCTCAGTTTTCGAAGTCTCTTTTACAACCCGGTTCCTTCCGTTCCCGTTGATTAGTTTTCTTCTGTCGCTTTGCGAGTGCAGATTGTCGCCACCAGACCTCCTCCTCCTCCTCCTCTTCTTCTTCTTCTAGCAACGCTAATCAAAGCCCCCTAATAAGAGGCCGTCAAAGCCTGAAGTCTCATCAGACCATCCTCTCTCATCACGGCTCCAGTTCCCACTCTGTATTTCCTGATTGTCCTTATTTTCAAATCCTGATTGCAGACGAGTCCCCGGGTTGCCAGGCGCCCAATCAGGTCGCAATATCTGAATGGCAATCGTAACTAGGTGCATCTCCCGAGGTCTCCTGCCCAACAGGACTCCATCAGCGTGGAGTGCAACTCGATTAGAGAGTAATTACAGAGTGAACTTGGACGAAGTAGACATATTTATATATATATATATATATATATATATATATATATATATATATATATATATTATATATATATATATATATATATATATATATATATATATATTTATATCAGTTCACATGGCTTGGCATGGGAACGCAGGATCGAGTCCTGGCAATTCCGCAGTTCTGTTAATGATTTAAAATAACTTTTTCTTGATTTCATTGATCTATATATATATATATATATATATATATATATATATATATATATATATATATATATATATATATATATATATATATATATATATTGATTAAAATAAGAGGATGGTGGTTCCGATTCTCTGGATCAAGAGCCATTTCAGAGGCATCAAGGCGCCTCCCTTGAGAGTCAGCAAGGCTGAGAGCTGAGAGAGCAATATAGCTTCTCAGGGTCAAAGAGCTTTGCATATGCAAATTAGGCAGGATAACAAGAGCAATGAATTTTTCTTTGAAAAGCTGGCGTGCAGAGCCTCTTAGTACACAACAGTGTATATATACACTGAGACGGTGGTATACTGCGGTGTATATACGGCTAGAGGTGGGAATTTTGCAGTATATATACTCCGCCGAGAAGTGTGTGTGTGTGTGATCTTGTGTATATTCAGCGAGAGGTGCATAGCTCTCAGTGTATCTACACTAAGAGGAATGTATCATTCGGAATATAGTATATACACTGACAGTGTATGTGTCACTGATTGTATATAAAATGAAAGGTGTGTACCTCTCATTGTATATTCACGGAGAGGTGTATAACCCTCAGTATATACAGTGGACCCTCGAGTTAAGAGCATAATTCATTCCAGAAGGCTGCTCAAGTGCCATTACCGAACGAATTTTCTCCCTTAAGGAATAATGGCAAGTAGGTTAGTCCATTTCAGATCCCCAAAAATACACTTACATAATTGTACGATTTCCGAGGTGCTCTTAACTCGAGGGACCACTGTATATACTGAGGTGTGTGTATCATTCAGTGTGTATTTCTGAGTGTATATACGTACACCATGAGACGTATATCTGTCTCCCTATTCTCTCTCTCTCTCTCTCTCTCTCTCTCTCTCTCTCTCTCTCTCTCTCTCTCTCTCTCTCTCTCTCTCTCTCTCTCTCTCTCTCTCTCTCCTTACCCTAGTGCACAGTGCCTTGTAGAGTAGGCAGCTCTATATTACAGAGCCATATTAAACCAGGGTCGGGTAATAGAGTCTCGGGGTTACAGTACGGTGATGCACTGGCTAATTGAACCAGCCAATTATACATAATTAGGCAGAAGTAATTAGCAAACAAGAATTAAAGACATTTTTACTTTCTCTTCTGAGGGATTTGGGTTAATTTAATAGAAACATCATTTTTCCCATGAGTAAAGGAAAAAATTATTTTGATAATAGAAAATAATGGAACTGGTTCTCCTGTTTCTTAAGCTTTATTGAAGAAGTAAAGAGGAATAAAGATGATTAGAGAGGGAAAGAGTCCTTTTATTAAATTCTCTTTTTTAAAGTCCCTTTATTAAAGTCCCTTTAATTAAGTCCTTTTATTAAAGTCCCTTTATTAAATTCCCTTTATTAAAGTCCCTTAATTAAAGTCCCTTTATTAATTCTGCTTTACTTATGGACAGCCTCTTTTAATAACTTTATAAAGCGAAACATTCACAAATAACCCTCACATAGGAGAAAGAAACTTAGTACAACGTTTCGCTCAGACTCGGACCACTAACTAGTGACACAGAAACGCTTCTATGTGGCAACTTAATGGTCGGAGTCGAACCGAAACGTCGTCATAGGTTTCAGTCTCGTATCTGCGGGTTATTAATGCTATTTTATTCTTTCTTGAGCGAAACGTTGTTATCAGTACGTACATGCTCTGTTTCATACGTTTTTGTTTTTTCTGCCATAATTTTGAGCTCATTGAAGAAGATATAGATTTTGCAAGAGCATATGGATACACAATAGGCCTGGGAACTAGGCCCCAAAAGTGTTAACAAGAGTACATCTGGATTTATATCTACAGTTCACTTATCTGTTACAAGCAAATTTAGGAAATTTGTTTAATATATATGGTATCTTATTTTCATTAATAAGATTTCTTGAGATGTCACAATCTCGTGGTCACTGAAGGAGGGCAGATAAGTACGAGATTTTTCCCATTGGTGTGTGCCAGGCAGATTCTGCCTTGTTTTGAAACGAGTCATTATCTCTGGATGCTATTTTTCCATGATAATCATTTGAGATATGCAGATTCTCTATCTTACTTTTTCTTAGTGGCATATAGTTTCTATAGAGCTTGTAAGCTTGTATATTGAGCTTTTCCGAGCACTGGTGAGGGGGCCGAGGGAGCTCATGGCTCTATCCCAGGGTATGTCTGTTAAGTTTTTTGTTGTCATAGCTTTTGTATATACCTGTCCGGAAAAATATTAGCGAGAGTTATGAAAGGGATTTAGTTTAATAAATTAGAGCCTTAGTGATACTGAGTATATTTTGGCTATCTGTGGATGTATCGGAGTTAGATATCTTCCGGAGAACAATTTTCGTGATTCGTAGATGCTGTAAAACTGTTTATATTATATAAACTATAATTTGACGATATAAGTTTGGTGTGACCGTGTCTAGTATTAGGAATAATGCTAAGAGAGAAGTAAACATTGAAATTGAATGTCAGAGGAATACAGTTAGACGCCTGAGTAAATCTCTCACTCGCTATGATAATAAGAACGTAGATAAGAACGTTTACGGAGCAACTTGAAATGTGAAGAGACTGTTATTGTTTGTAGTTAGCAGTTTGGCAGACACACAGAGGGTGATCAGACCAAATACAAAGTACGTGGCTAGCCATATCACGAACACTATGTGCTTAATTGTCCACTTATTGAGAAATATAGAGATAGACAGTATAATAACCTATATGATATGTCAAGGTATCTTATTAAAAAAATAGGATGCTAGATATATTAAGTAAATATCCTAAATTTGCTTGCAATAGGTAAGTCAATTTGTAGATATAAATACAGATGTACATTTGTGTTTCCGAAGGCCCTTGCGCTACCGTCCTCAGGATCGACATGGAGTGCACAATAAACTAGCCACTTCGGCGGCAAAATCTAAATTTCATCTTTAATTTGGAAGGTGAAAATTTATTAGCATATTACAGTGGTAGTAAATGTGCATATTTCGCCTTGTCATAAAGAGTGGTTAAGGTGGAAACAGTTTAGCTTCTGCAATAATTTGGTTTGAGGGATTAGCTTAAATGTTCAGGTGTTTAAAGATGAGTTGAAGGTGTTGATCGTGAGGGCAGGTAAAGAAACGTGTGTTGAAGGAAGGTGTTGTTGGTGGGGGGCAGGTGAAGACGCATGTGAACGAAGGTGTTCGTGAAGGCAGATAAAGAAAGGTGTGTTGGTGTTGTTCTTGGAGGTAAATTAAAGAGAATGTTGTATACGATTTGTCGTGGAAGGAAGTTAAGGAGTTTGTCTCGTACAACCTGTCTTGAGGGAAGTTAAGAAGAACGTCTCATACTTGTCGTAGAGGGAAGTTAAGGAGTTCGTCTCATACTTGTCGTAGAGGGAAGTTAAGAAGTTCGTCTCATACTTGTCGTAGAGGGAAATTAAGGAGTTCGTCTCATACTTGTCGTGGAAGGAAGTTAAGGAGTTCGTCTCATACTTGTCGTGGAAGGAAGTTAAGGAGTTCGTCTCATACTTGTCGTGGAAGGAAGTTAAGGAGTTCGTCTCATACTTGTCGTAGAGGCAAGTTAAGGAGCTCGTTTCATACTTGTCGTGGAGTGGAGGGTTTCGGTGGGTGGCTGCTTCAAGGCACCATGAACGGGGCGACGAGGCGAGACGCCTGAAAAATACCGCCGTTAAGGGAGCTGAAACGGGAAGCCATTTATTGCATGACGGACGACAAGGTTGTCGCGCCTGACCTCCAGCAGTGAAGTGCAGTGCTTAACACACACACACACACACACACACACAAACACGCACACGCACGCACACGCACGCACACGCACGCACTCATCAATTAAACATACCACGAACAATGCCACACTAATTTTAACTGAATAATAATTTAACTTTGCAGTGTTGTGAGTTTTGGAGTGGGAAGCGTGAGCTGAGGTTCTAAAGAGCTCCGAGCTCTGGTGGCAGCCATTGTGGTGAGGAAATTGAATTAATAGAGCCTGGGACCGTAACTACTTTGTGGCGGTGGTGGGTGAAGATAGAGTGTGTGTGTACTCACCTATATGTGGATGCAGAGGTCGATTCACAGCTCCTGGCCCCATGTGTGTGTGTGTGTGTAAGATCACCTCGAAACTAGTTCCATTCCCCGCTTTGCGGGCGAAACGTTTCGTCAGTAAAGATACCCAGGTGTCACACATGTGTCTTAGTCATTAACTTGTGGGTATTGTATACCGTCTGTGATTTGGTACAAGTTTGTACGGTATATACCACTTTTATATCCATGTGTCCAGTTTGTCAAGGTTTGTTCTTGTTCTTCGACATTTCCCTGGTACTCCAAAATTCCCCTGGTCCTCCAGCATTCCAGCGGAACTCCATCATTCCACTGGAACTCCAGCATTCCACTGGAACTCCAAGAAATTTCCCCTTGAACTTTGAACTCGCAAGAACATTCTCCACTGGGCAGTTCTGAATCAACATTCCATTGGAACTCATCATTCACTGGAACCAGCATTCCACCGACTCCCTCGTTCCTGGAACCACATTCCACTGAACTTTACATTCATCATTCCACTGGAACTCCATCATTCCACTAGAACTCCAGCATTCCACTGGAACTCCAAGATTCCACTTGTACTCAAGCATTCCACTGGTTCTGTAACATTCCATTGGTCTGCAAATTCACGTCTGAACATTCAGCTGACTCCAACATTCCACTGGTCCTTTAACATTCCACCGGTCTTCCAACATTCCACTGGATTTGAAATATTCCACTGGTACTCCAACATTCCACTTGTCCTCCAACGTTCCCCTGGTCCTCCAACATTCCACTGGTCCTCCAACATTCCATTGGTCCTCCATCATTCCACTGATCCTCCAACATTGCACTGGTCCTCCATCATTCCACTGACACTCCAACATTTCACTGATACTCCAACATTAAAATGGTCCTCCATCATTCCACTGACACTCCAACATTCCACTGGTCCTCCATCATTCCACTGACACTCCAACATTCCACTGATACTCCAACATTCCAGTGGTCCTCCATCATTCCACTGACACTCCAACATTCCACTGATACTCCAACATTCCACTAGTCTTCCAACATTCCACTGATACTCCAGCATTCCACTGGTCCTCCATCATTCCACTGGTCCTCCAACATTCCACTGGTCCTCCAACATTCCACCTTACATAAATTCATTACACAAAGAACTACAAAATTAAAAATTTATTTTGATTTTTTTTCTCAAATTAAAAATAAAATTATTTTCCCTTTATTACCCAGGTTTTTTTTTGAGGGGGGTAATATCTAGTGGTTTTTTTTTCTGTTTTATTTCTGTTTTTTTTTAATTAGTAAGAGTGCAATTTTTAACAGGTTCGATTTGCAAGGATATGAGGCTCTTTTTTTTCCTACCTCAGCTCATTTACTGGATTAGATATGTGGTTTCTGTCTCAGCTCATTTAATGGATAAGTTTACTGAAGAGTCTTGGATCCCTCACACTTTGTGCAATCGCTACGAGACATATCAGAACTATTAAGTAGTTTTGACGCCATATCTTCAGGTATTCAGGTAGACCAGGAAGGTATACAGGTAGACCAGGAAGGTATACAGGTAGACCAGGAAGGTATACAGGTAGACCAGGAAGGTATACAGGTAGACCAGGAAGGTATACAGGAAGACCAGGAAGGTATACAGGTAGACCAGGAAGGTATACAGGTAGACCTGGAAGGTATACAGGTAGACCAGGAAGGTATACAGGTAGACCAGGAAGGTATACAGGTAGACCAGGAAGGTATACAGGTAGACCAGGAAGGTATACAAGTAGACCTGGAAGGTATACAGGTAGACCAGGAAGGTATACAGGTAGACCAGGAAGGTATACAGGTAGACCAGGAAGGTATACAGGTAGACCAGAAAGGTATACAGGTAGACCAGGAAGGTATACAGGTAGACCAGGAAGGTATACAGGTAGACCAGGAAGGTATACAGGTAGACCAGGAAGATATACAGGTAGACCAGGAAAGTATACAGGTAGATCAGGAAGGTATACAGGTAGACCAGGAAGGTATACAGGTAGACCAGGAAGGTATACAGGTAGACCAGGAAGGTATACAGGTAGACCAGGAAGGTATACAGGTAGACCAGGAAGGTATACAGGTAGACCAGGAAGGTATACAGGTAGACCAGGAAGGTATACAGGTAGACCAGGAAGGTATACAGGTAAACCAGGAAGGTATACAGGTAGACCAGGACGGTATACAGGTAGACCAGGATGGTATACAGGTAGACCAGGAAGGTAGACCTGGAAGGTATACAAGTAGACCAGAAAGGTATACAAGTAGACCAGGAATGTATACAAGTAGACCAGGAAGGTATACAGGTAGACCAGGAAGGTATACAGGTAGACCAGAAAGATATACAGGTAGACCAGAAAGGTATACAAGTAGACCAAGAAGGTATACAGGTAGACCAGGAAGGTATACAGGTAGACAAGAAAGGTATACAGGTAGACCAGGAAGGTATACAGGTAGACAAGAAAGATATACAGGTAGACCAGGAAGGTATACAGGTAGACCAGGAAGGTATACTTCTCTGTACGTTAAACTTTCGCCGGTATCAATCGATATAATCCTCTAAAATCCCTTCTTGCTATAATCCTTAACTCTTATCCTTAATCCCTGTCTATAATGCAATTATAACTTGTATCAATGTGTGCCTCTGCTATTTGGCCAGCCTGAACCCCTTTGAACAATCAAACTTTGAAGGTTCAAAATTTGAACGTTCCGTGAACCTGGTAAGAAACACAGCTCAGGGGATCAATTTAACATCCACACACTTTGTATAATCACAGATACACTTTACACACACACAAGCTGTGACTCGACCCCTGCAATCACAATTAGGTGGGTACAACTACGTAAGTACACACACACACACATTCTACGTAACACACATCTCTCTCTTTACAAGAGAGAGACAGAAAAACAAACAGATAATGTCAGGCAATGAGACACTGAGAAATTAAGCAAGTGAGGAACAAATGAGAAAACCTTGCCTGTGAGAAAGTTTGTGAGAAAGAGAGACAAAGACAGAGACAGACTTTGGCAGAGAAGCAGGAGGGGAGTGGGGGAAGAATAGCCTATTTTTTTGCATAAAAATTCGTTAAGCTGCAGCAGCCTTTTACCCCGGCGTCTAATTACGCAAGTCAGGATGTGAGATGAGGCAGGATGCTGATTATAAAAACCTGAAAGAATGCTTGCTGCATTTCTGAGAAACTTACACGACTATGTATATATATATAACGTCTATCGTGGAATTTTGTGAAACCTGTGATGGAATTTGTGAACCCTGTAATAAACCTTGTCAAATCTTGTTAAATCCATCCCACTTTGAAAAAGACATGATAGAAACATGAAGAATGTATCGTCATGTCGACCCACTGAGTCAGTGGTCTCGTTCTCAGATTTTTTTAAAACCTGGAAGTTAATGGCCAACTCTATTCGGGTATTTGAAACCACCAAATTTTTTTTAATTGGGCTGAGGTAACAGGAATAATGTTTTTCTGCAGAATTCAGGATTTTGGAATGTGTGGTTCTGTTTGAAATGTGCGGTTCTGTTTGGAATGTGTGGTTCTGTTTGGGATGTGTGGTTCTGTTTGGAATGTGCGGTTCTGTTTGGAATGTGTGGTTCTGTTTGGGATGTTTGGTTCTGTTTGGAATGTGTGGTTCTGTTTGGAATGTGTGGTTCTGTTTGGAATGTGTGGTTCTGTTTGGAATATATTCTCCTGTTAATTATCAACAGAGAATTTGTGAAAAGGTTTGAAATTAATCGAGCATATTAACCATGGCGAATATACACCGGGACGTCTATTTATTTTTCGTGTTTGTATAACGAGGGGTATATATATCATTTCATATATACTGAGTTGAGTGTATACTTAATGATTGTGCAACGAGGGTGTATATCTCATTGTATATACACCGAAGTGATTAATGATAGCTGTATATACACCATAAGATGTACTGTGCATTTCTCTGTGTATGAGTACTCAGAAGTGTGTATCTCAGTGTTCATACACCGAGAGGTACACTGAGAGGTGTGTATTTCTCACTGTATATATATATATATATATATATATATATATATATATATATATATATATATATATATATATATATATATATATATATATATCACTATCTCGGTGTATATCACCGTATAGTCTTTCATTTTAGTGTACAGGTAAATTACAGCCTTAATACAACTATACAGAGTTCTGTTGACCTCTCTGTATTGTACTGTGTCGCCTGTCTGTCCATTTGATGTTTGTCTCTCTGTCTGTCTGTCTCTCTCTGTTTCTCAGATCTTGTACAAATATCTCCCAAGTACTCATACATCTCTTCCCTAAGATTTTCCGTGCTTACTACCGCTTCAAAAATACCCCAGAATTTCCTGTACGTTTAAGGCGAGGCGGCAGTGGGAAATTTACCCATTCCACCCCATTAAACCCGCATTGGTGGGCGTATCCCGGACTTTTGGTGTCGTGCTGTGGTCCAGTAGGTCTGAGGCGACCGAGGTATCTATGCTGTGGTCCAGTAGGTCTGAGGCGACCGAGGTATCTATGCTGGGTGATGACAGCTGGTATCGGTGCGTGTCAGCTGAAAATGAATGGAACTTTTGTGAAGTCTGTGATGGATCTTTTGTGAAGCCTGCGATGGAACTTTTGTGAAGCCTGTGGTGCAACTTTTGTGAAGCCTGTGGTGGAACTTGTGGACCCTGTGGTGGAACTCGTGAACCCTGTGATGGAACTTGTGAACCCTGTGATGGAACTTGTGAACCCTGTGATGGAACTTGTGAACCCTGTGATGGAACTTGTGAACCCTGTGATGGAACTTGTGAACCCTGTGATGGAACTTGTGAACCCTGTGATGGAACTTGTGAACCCTGTAATAAACCTTGAAGAAGAACGGTTTATTTTTTTTTCTGGCTTAAAGTCGCTCTCTGTGTAACGCAAGGATGGCCAACCTATGGTGCAGTGCATAATTAGTAATGACCCATGGCACCTCGGTCATAAAAAAAATAAAAAATCCTACTCACACAAAAAGTATTAACCAATAACCGATTTGCAGAAAAAAAAAATTTATAACAGAAATTCAAGTAACTTACAGCTAGAAATAAGTTATTCTGAGAATAAATCTTAAAAAAAAAAAAAATTAGCAATCGTTTTTAGTGAGTTTTTTTTTTTTTTCGTGCGCATCATTTAGCGAATGTCATCTTTCACACTAATCTATTTTCACTTAATGTACAAGAAATCCTGAAGATGCTTAGTAACATACAAGTGGAACTTATTGATTTGAAAGCAAATTTATTATTGAAAAAGAAATTTGGTAAGCTTCCCCTCAGTTCCGGATGCTTCTGACATGATTAATTATCGGTGATAATTTTCCAGAACTAAGAAAATTTGCCCAGAGTTATATCTGTCATTTTGAAACAACGTATAGATGCGAACGAGCATATTTATTTATGAAATTTATTAAAAACAAATTGAGGTCACGACTGACTGATTCAAATTTGAAGAATTCTCTGCTTCTCTCAGTACCTAATTTAACTCCAAACATTAAAATCTTGACGAAATCAAAGCAGACTCAAAAGTCTCATTAAAGTTAGTAATGTTTATCTTGGCTTTATATTAAATAATTTTATGTAAAAATGCTGAATATGTCCATACTAACATATTTTTTACAGAGGTGAATGGGGGTATAAGTGTGGTATGCCCATCTGAACTAGCCAGTGAAAAAAATTGGCGCATTGAATATAAAAGGTTGGCCCACACCTGGTGTGACGCATACCAGACCCGCAGGCTCTCTGTGTGACGCATACCAGACCCGCAGGCTCTCTGTGTGACGCATACCAGCCCCACACGCTCTCTGTGTGACGCATACCAGCCCCACACGCTCTCTGTGTGACGCATACCAGACCCACACGCTCTCTGTGCGACGCTTATCAGACCCACACGGTCTCTGTGTGACGCATACCAGACCCGCAGGCTCTCTGTGTGACGCTTACCAGACCCACACGCTCTCTGTGCGACGCTTATCCGACCCGCAGGCTCTGTGTGACGCATACCAGATCCGCAGGCTCTCTGTGTGACGCATACCAGACCCGCAGGCTCTCCGTGTGACGCTTACCAGACCCACACGCTCTCTGTGTGACGCATATCAGCCCTGCGGGCTAAGATAACACCGGAGATCACAACACAACACTGTAATTAAATCACAGAACTTGACGGACTCAAACCCGCGGCAAGCGATTCATGAAACCCCTTCTGGGAGTTTGGTTTCCAATGCAGATATTGCGATTTCGGGATTCAATATTGCAATGTTATGCAAGCTGACGGCTAAGCGGACTGGATGTTACTTTGAAGGCAACATCAGCTTTAGCATGAAGCTTCAGCTGGTGACTAAGGTTCAAGACTTTATACAAATACACATTTGTGAAATATCTGTATAGAGCTGGTTGCCTGATCAACAAGGGCGTGGTACGTGGGAGGGCCTGGGAGTACAAGTGCGTGGTACATGGGAGGGCCTGGGAGTACAAGTACGTGGTACATGGGAGGACCTGTGAGTACAAGTGCGTGGTACATGGGAAGACCTTGGAGTACAAGGGAGTGGTACATAGGAGGGCCTGGGAGTACAAGGACGTGGCACATGGAAGGACCTACGAGTACAAGGGCGTGGTACATGGGAGGACCTGGGAGTAAAAAAAGGCGTGGTACATGGGAGGACCTGGGAGTACATGGGCGTGGTGCGTGGGAGGACCTGGGAGTACATGGGCGTGGTGCGTGGGAGGACCTGGGAGTTCAAGGACGTGGTACATGGGAGGACCTGGGAGACCAGGGAGTACAAAACATCTAGCCCCACACTAACCTCTTCTAGA
Organism: Cherax destructor; assembly: GCA_009830355.1. Classification (NCBI taxonomy): domain Eukaryota; kingdom Metazoa; phylum Arthropoda; class Malacostraca; order Decapoda; family Parastacidae; genus Cherax; species Cherax destructor. Next base: position 306,551 of record WNWK01001042.1, on the reverse strand, counting down.
CGATTCTACCACTCACCATCCCACCCACTCAACGCCCACTCACCCACCCACTCAACGCCCACTCACCCACCCACTCAACGCCCACTCACCCACCCACTCACCTGGCCCACACACCCGGCCCACTCACCCACCCACTCAACGCCCACTCAATTATTCATTTTACTTTTATCTCGTGTAAAGAAACTAACGTGGTAAATTATTCATGGCATGGAGGAACCTGTCACACACACACACACACACACACACACACACACACACACACACACACACACACACACACACACACACACACACCACTGGGTGTGCACCCAGTGGGTCGTCTACCACTGGGTGCCCTCCTTCCCACTGGGTGTACAGAAATGCCCTGAGTTAGGTTGGTAATTACAAGGACTGGCAGTTGCCGCTGGCATCATCCACTCAGTGGTCCATTGTAGCTCTCAGAGAGTGAGAGAGTGAGAGAGAGTGAGCGAGAGAGTGAGAGAGAGTGAGAGAGAGAGAGTGAGAGAGAGTGAGAGTGAAAGAGAGAGAGAGTGAGAGGGTGAGAGAGAGGGAGAGTGAGAGAGAGAGAGAGATTAAGATGCTGAGTTATTGTACTCTTGAGAGTGCTACCGATGCTATGTCTTCTTTATCTCTGAATACTCTTCTTCTTATTATTATTTTTCTTTTTCCTCTTCCTTTTTCCTTCTTTTCATTTTTATTATTATGATTTGGTTCATTATTATCATTATAATTATTATTAGTAGTAGTAGTGGTGGTAGTAGCAGTAGCATTTATTATTATTATTATTAATATTATTATTATTATTATTATTATTATTATTATTATTATTATTATTATTATTATTATTATTATTATTATTATTATTATTATTATTATTATTATTATTATTATTATTATTATTATACGAGAAAGGAAGATATAGTTAACGTGTGTGATGAAGCCACAACAATACAAGCAGCCTGGCCAAGCCAGTTGGAATTAAGGCAGTAGTAGGCTTGATTGCATGGATCAGAGACTGCTATGTTTAGAGGTGTGTTGTTCTTATGGTTGTGTGAGAGACTCTCTCTCTCTCTCTCTCTCTCTTTCTCTCTCTCTCTCTCTCTCTTTCTCTCTCTCTCTCTCTCTCTCTGTATCTCTCTCTCTCTCTTTCTCTCTCCTTCCCTTGTACACACACAAAGGTCTTCAAAAGATCCATCTCAGTTTTAAGTGAGACTTACTCATAGTGGATGCCGAAACTCTCTTTTTTTTCATACCCCATTTGCGTTAAATCGGCTTCACAATGGCCTCCCTCGTTGCTTTCTTTACGAGGTCATTCTCAAACACTCGCCCTCCGAGGCTCTTCTCGGCCTCCTGGTACAAGTGTTTATCCTGGTTCTCAATGTTCATACAGAGGCATTTGCCTGCCCAGCTCAAGTCTTATTGCCCTTTTTTTTATTCAGAGTATTTTCCGTGTTGATGATGCGATGTTTAGGCCCTTGAAAGGGTTTTTATTCACGGAAATGGAGCTTGGATCATGTCATTAAGACATTAATTATTCACAATGATTTACTTTTTTTTGTGATTTCTTATGTATTTACGAATTTTTTATATTTTCTTCTAAGATTAACAAGTTTTAGTTAATTAAAACTGATTACTAAAGCTTTAGGTAGAGCGAAACGTTGACCCATTTAAAGCTTGTTCTGAAAGACTTTTTTTTTTAATTATTGTTCTCGACAGTACAGAGTTTAGATTACGACCAGCAAAGTCTTCTAAAATGGAGATGTCATCTCGTAAGCGTCCAATTATCCCTTACGAGCTTTTTACAAAATGGAAAATAAGGAGAATTTTTTTTACATCCAACGCTAGTTTTTCTTCATACGTCAGGCAGCTCATCAACACGGTGCCGTGGCAGATCTTTATTACGGTCCAGAACCTAACTTTTTTTTAATGAATCTCTGGATAGATAACGATGTATGAGAAATGTGCTACAATGTTTTTTTATTACATATTTTGACGATTCGGTGCAGTTTGAAGCATTTTCTGACATCTCTCAATATTTAGCTAAAACATGCAAAGTGTTTGTTTACGTCTGTGAGCTCTGCGTTTCAGCTCACGGAAGCTCATCAGTGACAGACGTCTGTGTGACGAGGCTTGACAGACGCTGATAAGGTGTCTAGAGGTGCGTTTAGAAAATTCAGTGACACCACAATCACTAGATAATTTCCTTAGTAACCTTGAGGCTGATAAATCTAGTGACCCCAAACATATGATACTTGAGGACCTTTGTTCAGCGTTGTTCCCAATGCTGTTCTCTTGGTGTACTTAACGTGGATGTACAGAGTGCATCCCCTGTGCAGATTACATTACTGATCTGAAACCAGGGATGAAAATCCAGGGGAAAGGAAGGTTGATCTGTAAACGAAGGCTGGTGCAAAGGCTGCTCTAAATCCTTGGCTGAAAGTAAGGGTTATAACCTAACGTTTTGCTCACATATTTGTTCTCAGGAGTTTGTGAGGGAAATCCACTCTGTGGAGGGCCAAGGGAGACTGCTTTCAACATTACCTTGGCGCACAGGAAGCGACTTCAATGGAAGCAGACTCTGAGGACTAGCTCTCTTTCTTTCTTTCTTTCTTTCTTTCTTTCTCTCTCTCTCTCTCTCTCTCTCTCTCTCTCTCTCTCTCTCTCTCTCTCTCTCTCTCTCTCTCTCTCTCTCTATCTTTCTTTTTTTTACACGGGGTTTTCCAAGGTTAAGTTAAATTTCCTAACTTTATTTACAAGCTAAGAGCTGTCACCTACATCAGCTCATTTGAAAGCTTTCTTATTATGAATCATATAAATATGGGACAGGATGAAGTAAGTTGGAGCCATCTGTGAGCCAGCAATTTTCTATCCCTCTCTGTCTCTCTCTTTCTTTGTCTGTCTGTCTGTCTGTATCTCTCTCTCTCTCTCTCTTCTCTCTCTCTCTCTCTCTCTCTCTCTCTCTCTCTCTCTCTCTCTCTCTCAAATAATAATAATAATAATATTAATAATAATAATACAGAATCCTATGTACGACAACACAGCTATAAAACCTCACACAACACAGTTTAAGAAGTGGTACGATAAAGCTCATGGAGCAGGGAGAGAGTGGACCTAGTAGCGACCAGCAAGGAGGTGGGGCCAGGAGCTGTGAATCAACCCCTGCAGCCACAAATATATGAGTATAACGTCACAATAACATAGCTGTCAAACGAGCAGTGACTCGGATATTCCCTGGACCATCGATCACTGTTTCACTGCATCAGTCAGCACTCTGACATTGCAGTGTTGACAGTCATTGCATAAAGCCACTGAATCAACGTCAGATAATTATAAAATTTATTTCAAAGTCAAAAGCAAACTTGTTTCAAAAAACAGTGTTGTGATATTTGTGTTGTGTTAGAACATAGATGTAGTCACTGCAATACGGTGCAACATAGTCATTGCAACACAGTGAAATATAGAGGGAGTCATTGCAACACAGAGCAGGATAGAGGGAGTCACTGCAATACAGTGCAACACAGTCTGCAACACAATGCAACAAAGAGTGAGTCACTGCAACACAATGCAACAAAGAGGGATTCCCTGCAACACAACACAACATAGAGGGAGTTTCTGCAACACAGGGCAATTTGGAGAGTAATGCAATTTTGAATTTTAAATCCTCACTGTGTAGTATTCTATAACTTTCCTGTGCTCTGGGGCAGAGAGGATTTTGTGTATATATGTATATATATATATATATATATATATATATATATATATATATATATATATATATATATATATATATATATATATATATATATATATATATATTTCTATACGAATACTTTGGATGATTATCTTAAGTGTTGTAGGAATTAAGCTCTAGTAAGCAACATTCTCGCCTCACACAGTGTTCTTGATTCGATCCCCGGCGGATATCGGCCATTTTTACGGTATCGGTATCGATATCGGAATGGTATATTTTTCTTTCTCTTTCATGCGAGCATTGGAGGGAAAGTGGGGAGAGAGCCTTCTGCTCTTCTATCCTTGACTGAAATACCTGAATAATTCACGATAGTAGCACTCCTCTATCTGTCTTTTCCATGTACTGCAGTGTAGTCCCATGTACTCCCGTATATTTCCATGTACTCCCATATTTTCCCATGTACTCTCATATTCTCCTATGTACTCTAATGTACTCCCATGTACTCTACTCCCATGTAGTACCATGTAGTCCATTGTATTCCCACGTACTCCCATGGTACAATTACCTACTCACCACCACAACCACCACCTCTATCAACACACCACAACCACTACCACACTCACCACCACTAATACAATCACCCCCACCAACATACGACCACCATTGAAACAATCACTACCACCATAACCACCACTAATACACGACCACCCCTACCGCGATCACCACCACCACAAACACCACCAACACCACCACCACCACCACCACCACCACCACTATCACTACCACAACTACCACCATTTACGTGATACAGTGAGGCGTGGGAGGTTAGATTGAGAGTGTTGAGTGAGTTGGGGAGAGAGGGGAGATAAGGGGAGAAGGTGGTGGGGGGTAAGGAAAGCCGTGTATATATTGATCCAATTTGGTTGTCAGGACAAGAGGGGGCAGAGGAGGGGCGGTGCCCCCTGGTATTAACTTATTGTTTGTCTCAACTGCTAATGTTGGCGCCCTGAGGAGTGATGCTGGTAGTGACTGTTGTCATGGCTGATGCTGGTAGTGACTGTTGTCATGGCTGATGCTGGTAGTGTCTGTTGTCATGGCTGATGCTGGTAGTGTCTGTAGTCATGGCTGATGCTGGTAGTGTCTGTTGTCATAGTTGATGCTGGTAGTGTCTGTTGTCATGGTTGATGCTGGTAGTTTCTGTTGTCATGGCTGATGCTGGTAGTGTCTGTTGTCATAGGGTTGATGCTGGTAGTGTTTATTGTCATGGCTGATTCTGGTAGTGTCTGTTGTCATGGCTGATGCTGGTAGTGTCTGTTGTCATGGCTGATGCTGGTAGTGTCTGTTGTCATGGCTGATGCTAGTAGTGTCTGTTGTCATGGCTGAAGCTGGTAGTGTCTGTTGTCATGGCTGATGCTAGTAGAGTCTGTTGTCATGGTTGATGCTGGTAGTGTTTATTGTCATGGTTGATGCTGGTAGTGTCTGTTGTCATGGCTGATGCTGGTAGTGACTGATGTCATGGCTGATGCTGGTAGTGACTGTTGTCATGGCTGATGTTGGTAGTGACTGTTGTCATGGCTGATACTGGTACTGTATGTTGTCATGGTTGATGCTGGTAGTGTCTGTTGTCATGGCTGATGCTAGTAGTGTCTGTTGTCATGGTTGATGCTGGTAGTTTCTGTTGTCATGGCTGATGCTGGTAGTGTCTGTTGTCATGGTTGATGCTGGTAGTGTCTGTTGTCATGGCTGATGCTGGTAGTTTCTGTTGTCATATCTGATGCTGGTAGTGACTGATGTCATGGCTGATGCTAGTAGTGTCTGTTGTCATGGTTGATGCTGGTAGTTTCTGTTGTCATGGTTGATGCTGGTAGTTTCTGTTGTCCTGGCTGATGCTGGTAGTGTCTGTTGTCATGGTTTTGCTGGTAGTGTCTGTTGTCATGGCTGATGCTGGTAGTGTCTGTTGTCATGGTTGATGCTGGTAGTGACTGTTGTCATGGCTGATGCTGGTAGTTTCTGTTGTCATAGTTGATGCTGGTAGTGTCTGTTGTCATGGTTGATGCTGGTAGTTTCTGTTGTCATGGCTGATGCTGGTAGTGACTGATGTCATGGCTGATGCTGGTAGTTTCTGTTGTCATGGCTGATGCTGGTAGTGTCTGTTGTCATGGTTGATGCTGGTAGTTTCTGTTGTCATGGCTGATGCTGGTAGTGTCTGTTGTCATGGTTGATGCTGGTAGTGTCTGTTGTCATGGCTGATGCTGGTAGTTTCTGTTGTCATGGTTGATGCTGGTAGTGTCTGTTGTCATGGTAGATGCTGGTAGTTTCTGTTGTCATGGCTGATGCTAGTAGTGTCTGTTGTCATGGTTGATGCTGGTAGTTTTTGTTGTCATGGCTGATGCTGGTAGTGTCTGTTGTCATGGTTGATGCTGGTAGTGTCTGTTGTCATGGCTGATGCTGGTAGTTTCTGTTGTCATGGCTGATGCTGGTAGTGACTGATGTCATGGCTGATGCTGGTAGTGTCTGTTGTCATGGTTGATGCTGGTAGTGTCTGTTGTCATGGTTGATGCTGGTAGTTTCTGTTGTCATGGCTGATGCTGGTAGTGTCTGTTGTCATGGTTGATGCTGGTAGTGTCTGTTGTCATGGCTGATGCTGGTAGTGTCTGTTGTCATGGTTGATGCTGGTAGTGTCTGTTGTCATGGCTGATGCTGGTAGTGTCTGTTGTCATGGCTGATGCTGGTAGTGTCTGTTGTCATGGCTGATGCTGGTAGTGTCTTTTGTCATGGCTGATGCTGGTAGTGTCTGTTGTCATGGCTGATGCTGGTAGTGTCTGTTGTCATGGCTGATGCTGGTAGTGTCTGTTGTCATGGCTGATGCTGGTAGTGTCTATTGTCATGGCTAATGCTGGTAGTGTCTGTTGTCATGGCTGATACTGGTAGTGTCTGTTGTCATGGTTGATGCTGGTAGTGTCTCTTGTCATGGCTGATGCTGGTAGTGTCTGTTGTCATGGTTGATGCTGGTAGTGTCTGTTGTCATGGCTGATGCTGGTAGTGTCTGTTATCATGGCTGATGCTGGTAGTGTCTGTTGTCATGGTTGATGCTGGTAGTGTCTCTTGTCATGGCTGATGCTGGTAGTGTCTCTTGTCATGGCTGATGCTGTCTCTCTCACCATCAATGTCAGTCAATGAAGAGAAAAGAATATAATTATTATTAGTAGTAGTACTATCATCAGCATCAATTATTATTATCTCACTTCAATTAATATTTGTTACATTAAAAAAATTCTTTTCTGCTAAGCTGACTTTATAAAATTAATGACGATTCTTCTACCAACATACCAAGAATAAATTCCACGAATAGTTTATATGTGTTACTGAGTGTTGTCCGTCACATCATGTGAGAGGCAACACAAGTCACGTCTTGAAAACCGACGGACCGTCTTTCTGACGCCTGACGGACGGTGTGTGCGACACAATGCAACTGAGACGAAGCAGAATGTGTGAATTCAGCCGAGAATGTACAGGAGCGACCGCGTCCAAAAGACGGAAAAGGCGTCGCGCGACGCTGGGCGTACGGGGGTCGACGTCCGTCAAGAACCGACGTCTTGGAATTATGCATGGGATCGTCTGAGGACGATTCTCAAGGCGATTCAGGTTCTAAACCTGGTTTACACGTTGAAAGAGAATCAGCAAAAGTAGGAACGAGCGACAAGGGTTTAACGGGACTTAAGGAAGACTAGCAATGGTTTAACGAGGCTGAAGTAGGATCAACACGGGTTTAACGTGGGTTAAAGAGGATCGCAGAGGTTTAACGGGGGGTTAAAGAGCATTAACAATGAATTAAAGTTATTTAATTAGGATTAACTGGGGTTTCGGTGGATCGACATGGGTTTAACGAGGCCTAAGGAGGATCGACTATAGTTTAAGGAGGGTTAACCAGAATCGAATATGGTTTAACGAGGGTAGAGGAGGATCGAGTATGATTTAACGAGGGTTAAGGAAGATCGCCTGTGGCTGAGGGAGGATCTGCAAACGTTTTAAGGTGGTTTGGAGGAGGGTTCACATGGATTTAAGAAATAAACCACAAAGGTTTAAAGTAGATTAAGGGATTCAAAGATAGTAAGAAATCTCATTAAAAAATCAGATGGGGAGAGAGAGAGAGAGAGAGAGAGAGAGAGAGAGAGAGAGAGAGAGAGAGAGAGAGAGAGAGAAAGGGAAAAGGCAGGAAAATTAAAGCAACTAAAGTTTTGAACTTCCAACCTCCAAATGTATTTCTTTCTCCATTCTGACTCTTTCCCTTTCCCCCCTTCTTTATTGCTCTTTGCTTCCCTCTTACTTTCATACTTGGGCAGTCTGATGTAAAGAGAGAAGCCAATGTCTCTCCCATTGTCTGCTTGCCTGACCTCCTTCTTTCATATATATATATATATATATATATATATATATATATATATATATATATATATATATATATATATATATATATATATATATATATATAATATATATTACACTTCAAATTTTCACATTCTAATAGATATTTTGCAAATATTATTATATTCTATTACCTGGACTAAATCTGCAAGAGTTATATTACATTCTTTGAATTTATGTTCTATCAATTTGTGATTTCTCTATGTCTCCACAGGATGGGCGGCGACGTTATGAGCGGGCGTGGTGCAGGTGTGGGTGCAGCTGCAGGGTGGTGCAGGGTTGCAGCTGGGACAGTGTCTGTGGTTGTATTTTGCAGCTTTTGGTAACTATCAGGGAAAGACCAGTGTGTGGGTGTGACAGATCGTAGCTGTTTTGCTATCTGGTGTGTTGTGAATTGTTGCAGCCACGTTTGTGGGTTATTGTTGCAGCATGGTATTGTGAATTGTTGCAGCCAGTGTGTGGGTGTGATTGGAGCAGGTTGTGAATTGTTGCAGCCAGTGTTGTGGTTGTTTGAATTGTTGCAGCCAGTGTTGTGGGTAGTTGAATTGTTGCAGCCACGGTATTGTAGTTTGAATTGTTGCAGCCAGTGTTGGGTAGTTATGAATTGTTGCAGCCATGGTATTGTGGCTAGTTAGAATTGTTGCAGCCAGGTTTGTGGTAGTTGATGAATTGTTGTTCAGCCATGGTATTGTGGGCTAGTTATGAATTGTTGCAGCCTGGTATTGTGGGCTAGTTATGAATTGTTGCAGCCATGGTATTGTGGACTATTATGAATTGTTGCAGCCATGGTATTGTGGCTAGTTATGAATTGTTGTTGCCATGGTATTGTGGGCTAGTTATGAATTGTTGCAGCCACGGTATTGTGGACTAGTTAGGAATTGTTGTAGCCATGGTAGTGTGGACTAATTATGAATTGTTGCAGCCATGGTATTGTGGACTAGTTATGAATTGTTGCAGCCAGGTATTGTGAGTTGTGAATTGTTCCAGCCAGTGTTGTGGGTTAGTTATGAATTGTTGCAGCCATGGTATTGTGGGCTAGTTATGAATTGTTGCAGCCACGGTATTGTGGGCTAGTATGAATTGTTGAGCCAGGTATTGTGGACTATTATGAATTGTTGAGCCATGGTATGTGGCTATTATGAATTGTTCAGCCATGGTATTGTGGACTAGTTATGAATTGTTGCAGCCAGGTTGTGGGTTAGTTATGAATTGTTGCAGCCATGGTATTGTGGGCTAGTTATGAATTGTTGCAGCCATGGTATTGTGGACTAGTTATGAATTGTTGTAGCCATGGTAGTGTGGACTAATTATGAATTGTTGCAGCCATGGTATTGTGGACTAGTTATGAATTGTTGCAGCCACGGTATTGTGGGCTAGTTATGAATTGTTGCAGCCATGGTATTGTGGGCTAGTTATGAATTGTTGCAGCCACGGTATTGTGGGCTAGTTATGAATTGTTGCAGCCAGGTTTTGTGGACTAGTTATGAATTGTTGCAGCCACGGTATTGTGGGCTAGTTATGGTGCACAGTATGTCTGTATGTCAGCCATGGTATTGTGGGCTAGTTATGAATTGTTGCAGCCACGGTATTGTGGGCTAGTTATGAATTGTTGCAGCCACGGTATTGTGGGCTAGTTATGAATTGTTGCAGCCATGGTATTGTGGGCTAGTTATGAATTGTTGCAGCCACGGTATTGTGGGCTAGTTATGAATTGTTGCAGCCATGGTATTGTGGGCTAGTTATGAATTGTTGCAGCCAGGGTATTGTGGGCTAGTTATGAATTTTGCAGCCATGGTATTGTGGGCTAGTTATGAATTGTTGCAGCCACGGTATTGTGGGCTAGTTATGAATTGTTGCAGCCACGGTATTGTGGGCTAGTTATGAATTGTTGCAGCCATGGTATTGTGGACTAGTTATGAATTGTTGCAGCCACGGTATTGTGGGCTAGTTATGAATTGTTGCAGCCACGGTATTGTGGGCTAGTTATGAATTGTTGCAGCCACGGTATTGTGGGCTAGTTATGAATTGTTGCAGCCACGGTATTGTGGGCTAGTTATGAATTGTTGTAGCCACGGTATTGTGGGCTAGTTATGAATTGTTGCAGCCACGGTATTGTGGGCTAGTTATGAATTGTTTAGCCATGGTATTGTGGACTAGTTATGAATTGTTGAGCCACGGTATTGTGGGCTAGTTATGAATTGTTGCAGCCACGGTATTGTGGGCTAGTTATGAATTGTTTTAGCCACGGTATTGTGGGCTAGTTATGAATTGTTGCAGCCACGGTATTGTGGACTAATTATGAATTGTTGCAGCCACGGTATTGTGGGCTAGTTATGAATTGTTGTAGCTACGGTATTGTGGGCTAGTTATGAATTGTTGCAGCCACGGTATTGTGGACTAATTATGAATTGTTGCAGCCACGGTATTGTGGACTAGTTATGAATTGTTGAGCCACGGTATTGTGGCTAAGTTATGAATTGTTGCAGCCACGGTATTGTGGACTAATTATGAATTGTTGCAGCCACGGTATTGTGGACTAATTATGAATTGTTGCAGCCACGGTATTGTGGACTAATTATGAATTGTTGCAGCCATGGTATTGTGGACTAGTTATGAATTGTTGCAGCCATGGTATTGTGGACTAGTTATGAATTGTTGCAGCCACGGTATTGTGGACTAGTTATGAATTGTTGCAGCCATGGTATTGTGGGCTAGTTATGAATTGTTGCAGCTATGGTATTGTGGGCTAGTTATGAATTGTTGCAGCCACGGTATTGTGGGCTAGTTATGAATTGTTGCAGCCATGGTATTGTGGGCTAGTTATGAATTGTTGCAGCCATGGTATTGTGGACTAGTTATGAATTGTTGCAGCCATGGTATTGTGGGCTAGTTATGAATTGTTGCAGCCATGGTATTGTGGGCTAGTTATGAATTGTTGCAGCCACGGTATTTTTTCAAAGTGTCTTTAATTCCTGATGAACATTTTTTTCTTTGTATTCAGAATCTTTTTTTATAATTTCTGTGACTTTCATGTAGACGTAATGTCAATTTTCACATTATTTCAAGACCATATCTTAGTCTTTCTATAGTCTAATAGTTGATGGTAGTCCCGTTTTAGGGGATTCAGAGTTTTAAAACACCCGTTTTAGGGTCCTCATTATTCTTGTAAGCCTAATTTTGAGTCTCTTAACGTTTCTGTGTTTTGAGAGGTTATTATCAGGTATTATCAGTCAGCACTTATAAAGAAATGCAGTTTATTTTTAAATATCAAGTCTAACTCCTTTGATGATTGGAGATAAAGACACAAATAGTAAACACTTGTGTAGCTTTAATGTGGAGACGTTTGGCAAACCAGTACAGAGAATACTACTGGAGACGGTTGAAGGCATGAAGAAATAGGTTGGGGGTGATCAGTCCCTCATCCTAGAAAGGAGGTGTTCTGTCCAACACTCTGTTGGACAGAACACCTCCTTCCTAGGATAATCACCTTAAACTAATTCTTTACGTTTTTTTCATTCTCCAACTGAATAATCTAGTCTAAGGGACAGATCCCTTGTAGCTTCATGTCTATCGTCTGCAGTGTTATTCACTGTGTTTGGACTGATGAAGCCACTGGTTGGCGAAGTGTTTCCTCAACAGATACCCAAGTGTTGCCCATGTGTTATGTTCATCTAATTGTCGGTACTGAAGATGATTAACATGATCCTTCCGAGGACACTATATATTCCTCAGAACTTTCAGTGACTCTCAAGTCTGACTCTTTCCAAGAGTATTACAGAGCCCTAATAAGCTCCAGTAACTCTTACAAAACTTATTCTAGATTAATACGGGTCTCTAAGAGGCTGCAATGAGTCCCTCACCTCAAACTTCTAGATTTCTACGAATTCCTGATATGACTTTACACATCTATCTTCGAGGTATTTCAAGTGTGAAACCTCCTTCAAAAATGCGACTTATCTCACATAGGAAGCCTCGTCTATCTCACAGGAGGCTTCCGATATCCTACGGGATACTTGTTATGGCTTCCTGAAGAAAATCACTGAAGAAATGTGTCTTCTTCCTGTCTTCCACAAAAAAAAGGGACCCAATTCAGAGCGTTCAAGTATTTGGAGTTTTTAAATTTAAATTCTCTCTTCCTTGAGGGAATTTATAAAAATTTACTTAAATTACGTGTAACCATTTAAAAAAATTCTGCTGACATTATTTTTTGTGGGTGAGAGAATAAATGTTTTAATTCGTTAATTCTAAGTATTTTAGTCTCTAAAAAATTCTATATAGTCCCATGAAAAGTTAGTTTGTAATAATATTTCACTGCCGTTCGTCAACTAAAGTTTTATTAAACAATCACAATTATATATTCTGCAAGATAATATTCCTTCAAAAATCACAGTTGATTATTTTTTTAAACAAGAAATATTTTCTTAATTAAAAATATCTTAATTAAAAATGTCTTAATTAAAACAATTATTATCTTTCGAACAAAAAAATATTAATTTTAGTGAAAAGGGGGAGAAAATTCCCTAGAAACTATTGAAAAAAAATAAAAAACAGAAAGAGTGAATATAGTGTAACATTATGGAAATTTCTCAAACAAGCGATACAAGATGCAAAACAATCACAGGGGGAGTTGAATGATAGCTCTAGGCCTTCCGTGTTGCAATCAACACATCATCAGGAGCTTGCAATGTTGCAGAGAAGAGGAGAAGGTCAAAGTAAATACCATCACAGGAAGCGCCTTTTTTCTGCAACATTACAAGCTCCTGATGATATGTTGATTGCAACACGAAAGGCCTAGAGCTATCATTCAACTAACCCCCCATCCCCCCATAGTTGTTTTACATAGTGGAATATATAAATATTTCACTTTTTTTTCCATTTCGAAGATCCTTCACGAAAAATTTTCAATATAGAGAATGTTATTTAACGGATCAATAAAACTCATTTGACGGATCAATTCAACTCATTTGACGGATCAATTAAACTCATTTGACGGATTAATTAAACTCATTTGACGGATCAATAAAAATTCCCCTTCACTTACGACACTTCTGGGTCGTAAGTGCTTTTGTGATACCGAAAAACTGTGGAAAAGTGACACTTGTGTACACCTCAGCACATTTATTACAGCAAACATTTCGCCACGAGGGGCGAAACGTATCTTTTAATAGATGTCTTGAACTCTCCACTAGTGCTCTCTCTCACATTTTTGCCACAGTTTTGCCTGTCAAAATATCTCCCAAAGTATTCCTCAGAGTATTAGCTTTGAATATTATCCCCTGTGCTCTTTGCATTGTCTGTTGAGTATCTTGTTACGATATTCTTTAATATTTTCCACTTCAGTTCGTTCTTGAAATATTCATGGAACTATTTCTATTTATTGGTTTATTTAAAACAATATACTACAAACCATTTCCTTCTAAAAGGTCTAATTAAACAATGTCTGATCAGCCATGTTAGGTAAACAATATCTAGTCAGTCGTGTTATGTAAAACAATATCTAGTCAGTCGTGTTGTGTAAAACAATATCTAGTCAGTCGTGTTGTGTAAAACAATATATAGTCAGTCGTGTTGTGTAAAACAATAGCCTGTCTGTCATTTTCCTCTGATAAATCTCATCAGAAAATTCATCACAAAAACATTCGCATCTGACATCTTATAATCTCTCAAAACAAAAGCAATTCATTAAATTTTCTTCCTGTAAAATATACTTTTTGAAAGTTGCTCTAAATTGACTCTCGTAAAGCTCTACAGAGGGCGAAACGTTGTCCCTTTTTGAAAGCTGCTAATGCAACTCGTGTCACTCTTCTCAAAGACGTTTGTCTTCTTGAAAGGAGTTTTTTGAGAGGGGTAAAGAATGCAGTCCTCGATGAAGGAGGAATTAATTAGCATCTGCAGAGAATAATTTTGATCTTAGGTCAGGAAGAGATGCTGATGTTACGCTAGGAAGAGATTCCGATGTTACGTCAGGAAGGGATGCTGAACTTACGTCAGGAAGAGATGCTGTACTTACGTCAGCACTGACAACACGGCATGAAACACATGAAACACAGCTTCCTCACTGACTGTCTGATCAACCAGGCTGTTGCTGCTAGTTTACCCACAGGCAAATACATTCAACTTTATCCTGGCGGAAAACGTCTTTATTGAACTTACGGATAATACGGAACGTTTCACATTATTTTAATCTAAAGTTCAACATGACAGGATTCACATCAATCATATGTGTCAAGTTCAACAGTGTAGTTACGTTTTAAATTCATTATATATATATATATATATATTTATATGTATTTGTATATATTAATTAATTAAGATGAGTCCTGGCATGTTGAACTTTGAATTAAAGTGAGTGAGTGAGTGTGTGTGTGTGTGTGTGTGTGTGTGTGTGTGTGTGTGTGTACTCACCTAATTGTACTCACCTAATTGTGGTTGCAGGGGTCGAGACTCAGCTCCTGGCCCCGCCTCTTCGCTGTCTGCTACTGGGTCTCTGCTCTCCCTGCTCCATGAGCTTTATCATACCTCGTCTTAAAACTATGTATGGTTCCTGCCTCCACTATATCTTTCTCTAGACTATTCCACTTCCTGACTACTCTGTGGCTGAAGAAATGCTTCCTAACATCCCTTTGACTCATCTGAATCTTCAGCTTCCAGATGTGTGTGTGTGTATGTGTGTATGTGTGTGTGTGTATGTGTGTATGTGTGTGTGGGTGTGTGTGAGTGTGAGAGTGTACTCACCTAGTTGTGGTTGCAGCGGTCGAGTCACAGCTACTGGCCTCGCCTCTTCGCTAACCGCTACTAGTAGGTCACTCTTCCCGCTCTATGAGCTTTATCATACCTCTTCTTAAAGCTATGTATGGATCCTGCCTGCTTGTGTGCGTGTGTGTGTGTGTGTGTGTAAGAGTGTGTGAGTGTATGTATATGTGTGTGTTTTCAACCCAGCCTCTGTGTTTTTACGGGACACTTTGAGACATCACTAATTACAGCTTTAGTAAAAAAAAAAATCACCTAATAAATCCATTAATAAAGTCCAGCCAAACTTCTCTAACCGGAGATATTTGGGTTAAGACCTCACTCAAAATTTTAGACCTACTGTTTTTCATAAAATCTAGGCTGTCCGTGGTCTTCTTGAAACTCAAAGTCCATTAAAAACATTCTTTTAAAGAGGGAAAATATATGATGCTGCCACATTAACCAAGTTGTCTCAATCAACATTTTGTCTTTATTTTTATTTTAAAAAAATTCCTCACATACGAAAACGTTTTCTGGGGAAGATTTTCGAAAATCTTCTGGCAAAGAAAATTTCTATTAATATTAATATTATTATTATTATTATTATTATTATTATTATTATTATTATTATTATTATTATTATTATTATTATTATTATTATTATTATTATTATTATTATTACTTATTTTTTTATTATTTCTATTATTATTATTATTTTATTATTTCTATTATTATTATTATTTTATTATTTCTATTATTATTATAATTATTACTATATTATTATTATTACTATTATTATTATTATTATTATTAGTTTTATTATTATTATTAATATTAATAATAATAATAATAATAATATATTATTATTAAGAGTAATTCCTTAATGTTATTATTATTATTATTATTTTGGTCATAATAACGTACATTATATACTAATATAAACAGCATATCAATTTTAGAGATATTAACTTTATGTAATATATTGTTAATGACATGATTTATGGTCGAATTATCTATAAGAAACAAAAATAAATTGTGCCTAATCAATACCACTGAGGATTTTCTGTTTTATGTTGCAGAGGAGAATGTGACTTTAATTACCAAGGAACCCGTTGCAAGCAAAAGTGATTGCACAATGCTGCTTTATGCTCTATTTTACACAATATTTCACAGTACTCTATCTCACAGTTTCACAGCTATGTTAGAATCTAGATTGAGCTTCGAGTGAGCTTCTTTCAATGCAGCTTCGCCCCTGTCTTGACCTGTCTTGACCTGTCTTGACCTGTCTTGACCTGTCTTGACCTGTCTTGACATCTCGTTAGATGCTGGGAGTAAACACGTCAACGTTCTCATTTTATCTAACCAGTACATGAGCTGACCTCTCTCCTGGGCCCACTGTAATCTCTCTTAGGCCTCACTGTAGGCCTACGCTTGGAGTTATTCTCACCCCATCATAATGTTCCAAGACTTATTAGCATAACTTTGGCAGAATTGCTTAAAATAGAGAGTCAGAGAGCGATTCTTACCTGCCATACTTGGTAAGTAGGCTTATTGTGACCTGAGATTCCTTTTGTAAAGGTTTTAACCTGACCATATTCACTTCAAATTCTCCATAGGGCGCGAATCTTTTTTCTTGTTTTAAATGAGACTTAAAAAAACTCATCTAAAATTAAATAAATCATGGAAAGATTTTCGTAGAACGATTTATTAAATCTTAGTTGAGCTTTTCCATTTGCAGTGGAAAAAATCCCACTGCACAGAATAACTTTATAAGAAAACTGACTATATATTAAATGTCTACAGTGGCATTCATTTTATATGAAATATATATTTAGATATATTTAATACGGGATAATCACACATTTTTTTGCGGCATAGTTTATTATACTCATTGATCACTAGGATTTATTTGTCCTGTGATGTGGAATAACTTAAAATAAAATATTATATTAATCATCTGGCCGTTTCAGTGGACGAAATTTATTGCTGAATTCGTGTTTCATTTGTTATTACAATATATCAGCTTCAAAACAAAACTCATTTTACTTTTATTATTGAGGGGAAATAAAAGGTATATTGGCAGCACGGGATATGTACACCGAGAGGTGTATATCTATCCGTGTATATACACGGATAGATATTAGGTATTAAAGTGTTCTTGACTGGTAGTGGACAGGTACCATGTAGATTTAATGGCCCTCGTTTAGTAGACAGTCTTTAAATCCCCTCTAAACAATCAATAAACCACTTGTAACGAGGTTATTATTACATATTTAAGTAATCTTTCTGTTGCATTTGTTTCAGTACATGTTTGCCACATGTATGGATACTGTTGTTGTTATGGATATACATATATACATAGATTTATAATAATGACCACAAGATATTAATTATTTCAATTCACACATTAAAATGTCTGTCTGTGGGACTCACAACACTGTAAACAAATATGTTTTTTTAACTCAGAGAAGAAACTGATAAATCTGTATGAATATTTTTTTCTCAAAGTAAACATGATGATGTTACATCTGAGAAAATGTTTTTCTTAAAGTGACAGGTCTGTCTGAACATTTAAACACACAGCAAAAAGCTGCACAGGTCTGCATGAGAGTCTTCCTCATGGCAGACAAAGTTCTGGTAATCCTGCGTGAGTGAACATCCCTAAGCAGTCATGAACACAGGAAGAAAAATTTACAATAATGAAATATAAAAACACTTCTTCACCTCCTACTCATCCTGATTCCCCCGAGCACCAGGAGGATCGTCCTCTAGTGCAGACAATACCTAGCAAACACATTTTCTTGGTTAAAAACATACGCTCTGTCCTGAGCGGCGGGGAGCTGGCCGTAGGCCACTCCCGAGGTTATACTCTGGACGGCTTTAGTAACGCCTTGTGTTTCCTTTCTGCAGCCGTCTGGCAGTAGGAAATAGAGACAGGTAAGGGTCCTTTTAACCGCCTGCCTGCCTGTCTTGTGCTTAGAACCAGATTTCGCAAGCCTGATGCTTGACCCCATAATAGGAGGGTAGAACTTTAAATAATAGACTTATTCTCTAACCTTTTAGAATTTAGCTCGTATATATATATATATATATATATATATATATATATATATATATATATATATATATATATATATATATATATATATATAATATATATATATATATATGCCCCGGTATATTAGAGCTCTTGCCTGGCCTCATTATTATTAGTTCTCTTGTTAACATTTTTATTACTTCTATTAATTGTATAAGTACATTTATTTTTTATACTAACATCTGCGTATGGAAGCTGTATTATATGTATTATATCATAGTATATTTTAATATATTATGGTATATTACAATAAAAAATTATAGCATTTTATGGTATATTATAGAATATTATAATATGTCAGAGTATATTATTGTAGTGCTCTTTTATTCAAAGGCTGTATTTGCAAAGACATTATAAAATAGTGTTAATGCATCGTCCTCAATAATTTTAAATATATATATGATAGGAAACCATTCTAAAGGGACTAGTATCATTACTCAATATCACAAAGCTTGTTCATCAAGACTCAGAAACTAATAAGTGAGTCACCGCAGGCTGAGGTATCACCGGACCTCCACTGATACGACCACGATTGACTTGACTCTGGAGAGTTTGAGAGCCATTGTTCTCAGCTCTTAAAACGCTATTGACCAGTCTCTCCTTGGCAAATGGGTTATTGCCCTGTTTGAGAAAAATCTTGTTGAAACTGTTAGTCAGGTAAGTTAAAATCAAGAGTAGGATATTGAACATAAGCCGCTGATAAACATAGGAAGGCGTCTCCATGGAGTGTTCATCAGAGGCTTATCCACCAGCATCCTGGTGCAACGTGAGAGTGGTCAATATTGCCACTCACTTTTTATATCCTTCTATTTCTCCATCATCCCGTGCGGACAATGTGATAAAATATACGTTGGAGAAACTGGGAGGAACTTGTCGACCAGGCTTAGCGAACACAAGTACGCATGGAGTAGGGAAGACCACAACAATGCTTGCATCCACGAGAACACCGTAAACAATTTTAGGATACTAAGAGACTCACTGCTAGTCTTCACCGAGCTTAAAATGAGAAAGCCTCAGTGCTTAGAGCCTCCCTCTTATCGCTGCTTCTAATACTATGATACAGAAAAATAGGTGAGTATAGTCGCATCTCTGTCATTGTAAACCACATCATTCTTGACAACGCCTCGCCACGCTTACACAAAAACACAATGATCAGATGAACTCTCTTATACTCAGCTTAAACTTGATCTGACATCTGCTTATACCTGACCTGACATCTACTTATACCTGACCTGACAATCCTTATACCTGACCTGACATCTATATATGTCCTGACATTTCTTGCCTCACCAGCTACATATGCAATTTATTTTTTTAATGTTGGTGCTTATATAGTTGTAGGTATATTGCAACTATCTCAAAGGAACTATCATCAATTCACAGTAACCACGAGGACGGAGAAAATTATGTTGCTTTAGGCCTTTCGCGTTGGTATTGCAAATGCTTCTTCAAGAGCAATACAATGAGAATGGAATGCAGGTGAGCCCAATCAGGTGTGTCCTGAGATAAAGTCCAGCCAATCCGGTGCAGTCCTGGCTGGACTTCCTCTCTGGACACACCTGCTTGGCCTCTCTTGGATGCCATTCTTCTCATTGCATTACTCCTGAAGAAGCTTTTCCAGTTGCAACGCGAAAGGCCTAAAGCAACATCATTCTCCCCCCCTAATGGTTGTGCAATATATACATATATAACTTCAGTAGATGACTGAGGTGATTGAACACTGCAACGACTGCAACATCGTATCAACAAAGAGCAGACCAGGTGTTTGATTGACTCAGAACTCTTGGGTAATTATTGAAAATACGATGATGGCAAAAACATTGAATATTTTTTTCCACACTGTAATTGGCTAATTTTTTTTCACAGTCCCTTTTTTTATCAACAGTCACAAAAAAACAATTGAAACATTTTTTGTAAGATAATTTCAGTATATGTTACACATTAATTTTTACATAATTAAAATTTGTTGTAGTCGTCATCATTATTATTATTATTATTATTATTATTATTATTATTATTATTATTATTATTATTATTATTATTATTATTATTATTATTATTCATGTTGAGCGCTAAACCCATGTGAGTCATTCAGTGCAAGACGTGGTGGAGGCTCGATCCCCCGTCCACTGAACGAGACAAAGACGTGATTACTGTTTGTACTCGCCTAGATGCCTCGTGTTCTCCAGAAGTGGAGTACAGACCACTGGCCCCCCTGACACTCCAGAAGTGGAGTACAGACCACTGACCGCCCCTGACACTCCAGAAGTGGAGTACAGACCACTGGCCGTCCCTGACACTCCAGAAGTGGAGTACAGACCACTGGCCGCCCCTAACACTCCAGAAGTGGAGTACAGACCACTGGCCCCCCTGACACTCCAGAAGTGGAGTACAGACCACTGGCCGCCCCTGACACTTCAGAAGTGGAGTACAGACCACTGGCCGCCCCTGACACCCCAGAAGTGGAGTACAGACCACTGGCCGCCCTTGACACTCCAGAAGTGGAGTACAGACCACTGGCCGCCCCTGACACTCCAGAAGTGGAGTACAGACCACTGGCCCCCCTGACACTCTAGAAGTGGAGTACAGACCACTGGCCGCCCCTGACACTCCAGAAGTGGAGTACAGACCACTGGCCGCCCCTGACACTCCAGAAGTGGAGTACAGACCACTGGCCGCCCCTGACACTCCAGAAGTGGAGTACAGACCACTAGCCGCCCCTGACACTCCAGAAGTGGAGTACAGACCACTGGCCGCCCCTGACACTCCAGAAGTGGAGTACAGACCACTGGCCCCCCTGACACTCCAGAAGTGGAGTACAGACCACTGGCCGCCCCTGACACTCCAGAAGTGGAGTTCAGACCACTGGCCTCCCTGACACTCCAGAAGTGGAGTACAGACCACTGGCCGCCCCTGACACTCCAGAAGTGGAGTACAGACCACTGGCCGCCCCTGACACTCCAGAAGTGGAGTACAGACCACTGGCCGCCCCTGACACTCCAGAAGTGGAGTACAGACCACTGGCCGCCCCTGACACTCCAGAAGTGGAGTACAGATCACTGGCCGCCTTTGACACTCCAGAAGTGGAGTACAGACCACTGGCCCCCCTGACACTCCAGAAGTGGAGTACAGACCACTGGCCGCCCCTGACACTCCAGAAGTGGAGTACAGACCACTGGCCGCCCCTGACACTCCCTCGTATTCGAGGTTGTGACATAAGGTGCTGGTGGCATAATACTCTAGCTTAATTTCGCAATACCCACCATCAGTGTCCTTATGTATGGTGTGGACTTCGCAATACATGATGTCCACTTCATTATAAGTGATTTTTGGCTTTATCGTATACGTCATACCGACTTCATTATCCTTGTACCACCTTTGGAACTGTCCTGGGTGTATGTGTGTACTCACCTAGTTGTGGTTGCAGGGGTCGATCACAGCTCCTGGCCCCGCCTCTTCACTGGTCACTACTAGGTCACTGTGTGTGTGTGTGTGTTTGTTTCCGCATATGTAAAAACAAATTCTGTTCGATCACACTATATTCGGGTTATGAATTGGTTGAGAACTGTTTACTTAGCAGAAACTAATTAGCCTTGCAAATTACTTGACTCTAATTAATGGTTTAAATAGTGAATTTTGATGTCGAATTAGCAAGTTTTTTGAACTGTATGATTTGTATTCAAAGTTTGTATACTGTTTGATTTTTTCTATTTGTTCATTTGTAATGTATAAAGATAGGAGTAGCGGTAGTCATAGTGGTGGTAGTAGTAGTGGTGGTGGTAGTAGTGGTAGTAATAGTTACGTTGGTGGTGGTGGGTTTTCAGGTTGGTAGCGAATAGTGGTAGTTAGGGTATGTTTAACATATGTTTTTTTGTCCCCTGTGTACCTTGATTTTTCTTTAACTTTTTATATCAACAGCGTGGGCTGTAGAGGATGAAGAGTGGGGAGAGGGCCTTATGATTTACTTCTCTCTCTCTCTCTCTCTCTCTCTCTCTCTCTCTCTCACTATCCAGACAGAAGCTGTAGTGGTAAATCAGACAGTAGAATAAATTGATCTGATTTCCCAAATATCCACAAATTATTTACTAATTTCCTCCATTGTGTAGAGGAAGCCTTAAACCACGTTTCGACCGATCCAGGATGTGGGAGAAACGTCGTTTAAAGCATCTTGTTTATGTGTGGGTTCTATGTGGAATTATTCCAACCAAAGTACAGGATGTTTTTTTTTTTCACAGGGTTTGTCGTACCCAATTTCAGTATATACTGCTTTGAAATTGGGTCCATTTTTTAAAAACCCTATTTCGTGATTTTTATTGATCAAGCTCCCAGAAGCGAAACGTCTTTAGTAAAGGTGTCCTAAGGTGTCCCTTTCTCCCCCCCCCCTCAAGATCAGAGAAGACATGGCCCTTCACACACCCTTCCATGTGTCTCATAAGATATCTTCCCTTCGCTCCCTCCCACAGTAAGATAGTCACTGTTATAACACGTCTCGCTCATCATCTCAAACCACTTGGCATCTCTCATCTGCGTGATAACATGCTACGTTTCTGCCCCCTCCCACCCCATTAGCACGATTTATTTCCCCCATTTAAATGGTCCTCTTATTGCTGTCTATCTGTCTTCGTAAAAAATATCTATTTCCCCCTCTTCTCACCCCCCAAAAAAAAAAATTATTACTCCTTTTATTATTCATTATTATCTAGTGTTCATGTCTACTATGAGTGTTTTTTTTTTAATTAATTAATATTTTATTATTTTGTTACCTGTCTTTGTTGTGTTGTCGTGTGTGGTCGATGTTTTGCTCGTGCTTGTTGTGTTTTGTAAATATTAAATGTCATGTTTTTTAATTTTCTGTTAATGTTTAGGTTATTATTATTAGTAGTAGTAGTAGTAGTAGTAGCAGTAGTAGTCTTAGTATTATTATCAACATCATCCTTATTTTATTATTATTATTATTATTTATTATCATCATTATCATTATTTTATTATAATTGTTATTTTATCATAATTATTATTATTATCATTGTTATTTTATCATAATTATTATTATTATCATTGTTATTTTATCATAATTATTATTATTATTATTTGTTATTAATCTAATTATTATTACTATTATTATTATTATTATTATTATTATTATTATTATTATTATTATTATTATTATTATTATTATTATTATTATTATTATTATTATTGTCCTTTAACAGAAAATATTCCATTCTCAAAATAGAATTACAACTTTCTCAATATAAATTCTCAAAATTCCATTTATCGTCGTATTTCTTTCACTTTCGTTCGTCTCTTGAACGAAAAAAAAATGTATAACCCCGAAAATCCCATCAAATTAATTTAAAAGCCTATAATGAGGAGATTGTTTTCAATAATTAAAGAAAATTATCGTTTCTCGACCAGCTACCCAAAAATTTTATTGAAATTTTTAATTAATTCATAAAATCACTTTACTAACACTGAAGTGGATCGTGTATAGTCAATACATCTCGTGTATGATTTTTTTTTTTTTTCTCAGTTGTATTTACAAGAGCTGTTACCCTACTGCACTTCATTTACAGGCTTAAAGTTGTTAGCCTATATCAGTTTATTTACATTCTAGGGGATGTTATCTTACCTCACTTCTTTTACAAGCTAAGAGATGTTATATTATTTTATTCACAAGCTAAGAGCTGTTATCTTATCTCAGTTCATTTACAAGCTAAGAGCTGTTATCTTATCTCAGTTCATTTACAAGCTAAGAGCTGTTATCTTATCTCAGTTCATTTACAAGCTAAGAGTTATTTTATTTCAGTTAATTTACAAGCTAAGAGTTATCATCTTATCTCAGTTCATTTAAAAGCTAAAAGTTATCATTTTATTTCAGTTAATTTACAAGCTAAGAGTTATCATCTTATCTCACTTCCTTTACAAGCTAAGAGATGTTATATTATTTTATTCACAAGCTAAGAGCTGTTATCTTATCTCAGTTCATTTACAAGCTAAGATTTATTTTATTTCAGTTCATTTACAAGCTAAGAGCTGTTATCTTATCTCAGTTCATTTACAAGCTAAGAGTTATCATCTTATCTCAGTTCATTTACAAGCTAAAAGTTATCATTTTATTTCAGTTAATTTACAAGCTAAGAGTTATCATCTTATCTCAGTTCATTTACAAGCTAAGAGTTATTTTATCTTAGTTCATTTACAAGCTAAGAGTTGTTATCTTATCTCAGTTCATTTAGAAGCTAAGAGTTGTTTCTTATTTCAGTTCATTTACAAGCTAAGAGTTATCATTTTATTTCAGTTCATTTACAAGCTAAGAGTTATCATCTTATCTCAGTTCATTTACAAGCTAAGAGTTATCATCTTATCTCAGTTCATTTACAAGCTAAGAGTTATCATCTTATCTCAGTTCATTTACAAGCTAAGAGTTATTTTATCTCAGTTCATTTACAAGCTAAGAGTTGTTATCTTATCTCAGTTCATTTAGAAGCTAAGAGTTGTTATCTTATCTCAGTTCATTTACAAGCTAAGAGTTATCATCTTATCTCAGTTCATTTAGAAGCTAAGAGTTGTTATCTTATCTCAGTTCATTTACAAGCTTAAAGCTTGTAAAGTTGTGAAGAGGTATGAATCCAGGCCTTCAGATTGAATGTTTGGTCAAACAGACTGTTGGTGCTAGCGGCCCGAATCTTGTCACTGTGCACAGTGGTTCCTGGAAATACCAGTCATTTAGGACACCTTTATCCCTTTCACGTCTTCGGTCATTTCAGTCACTCACGCTTCCAGTCAGTTCAGTCACGTACAGTAGCAGTCAGTTCAGTCACGTACAGTAGCAGTCAGTTCAGTTACGTACAGTAGCAGTCAGTTTAGTCACGTACAGTAGCAGTCAGTTCAGTCACGTACAGTAGCAGTCAGTTCAGTCACGACGTAGCAGTCAGTTCAGTCACGTACAGTAGCAGTCAGTTCAGTTACGTACAGTAGCAGTCAGTTCAGTCACGTACAGTAGCAGTCAGTTCAGTCACGTACAGTAGCAGTCAGTTCAGTCACGTACAGTAGCAGTCAGTTCAGTCACGTACAGTAGCAGTCAGTTCAGTCACGTACAGTAGCAGTCAGTTCAGTCACGTACGTAGCAGTCAGTTCAGTCCCGTACGTAGCAGTCAGTTCAGTCACGTACAGTAGCAGTCAGTTCAGTCACGTACAGTAGCAGTTAGTTCAGTCACGTACAGTAGCAGTCAGTTCAGTCACGTACAGTAGCAGTCAGTTCAGTCACGTACAATAGCAGTCAGTTCAGTCACGTACAGTAGCAGTCAGTTCAGTCACGTACGTAGCAGTCAGTTCAGTCACGTACGTAGCAGTCAGTTCAGTCACGTACAGTAGCAGTCAGTTCAGTCACGTACGTAGCAGTCAGTTCAGTCACGTACAGTAGCAGTCAGTTCAGTCACGTACAGTAGCAGTCAGTTCAGTCACGTACAGTAGCAGTCAGTTCAGTCACGTACAGTAGCAGTCAGTTCAGTCACGTACAGTAGCAGTCAGTTCAGTCACTCACACTCCCAGTCAGTTCAGTCTCCTACACTTCAAGTTACTACAGTTACCATTAATTCCACTCACTCCAGTCACACCCTTCGGCTAATTCACTCACTCGTACTTACAGTCAGTCGAGTGAAGTTTTCAGAGTCAACTCGACATCTATTTCAGTGGATCTCTGTTCCCTCCACCAACTATGTACATTTATGCCCACGAACTACGTACACTTTACACTAATTATTATTATGTATGCTATTCGTACATTAATTATACATTTTGCCCCCATAATTACGCAACACTTTACACTTAGTATCATAATTAAAAAAAATATTTACTAAGGATTTTCATTTAGGTCTGCCTAAGCTCCAGCATTTTTATGGGTTTTTATAAAAGAATTGGTATATAATACCGACTAGTTGATGAATGAGAGACATGTACAACACCTGGGTGTCTATACTGATAAATGATACATATGTACAACACCTGGGTGTCTATACTGATAAATGAGACACATGTACAACACCTGGGTGTCTATACTGATAAATGAGACACATGTACAACACCTGGGTGTCTATACTGATAAATGAGACACATGTACAACACCTGGGTGTCTATACTGATAAATGAGACACATGTACAACACCTGGGTGTCTATACTGATACATGAGACACATGTACAACACCTGGGTGTCTATACTGATAAATGAGACACATGTACAACACCTGGGTGTCTATACTGATAAATGAGACACATGTACAACACCTGGGTGTCTATACTGATAAATGAGACACATGTACAACACCTGTGGTATCTTTACTGATAAATGAGACATGTACAACACCTGGGTATCTACTGATAAATGAGACACATGTACAACACCTGGGTGTCTATACTGATAAATGATACATATGTACAACACCTGGGTGTCTATACTGATAAATGAGACACATGTACAACACCTGGGTGTCTATACTGATAAATGAGACATATGTACAACAACTGGGTGTCTATACTGATAAATGAGACACATGTACAACACCTGGGTGTCTATACTGATAAATGAGACACATGTACAACACCTGGGTGTCTATACTGATAAATGATACATATGTACAACACCTGGGTATCTTTACTGATAGATGAGACATATGTACAACACCTGGGTATCTTTACTAATAAATGAGACACATGTACAACACCTGTGTATCTTTACTGATAAATGAGACACATGTACAACATCTGTGTATATTTAATGATAAATGAGACACATGTACAACACCTGGGTATCTTTACTGATAAATGAGACACATGTACAACACCTGCGGTATCTTTACTGATAAATGAGACACATGTACAACACCTGCGGTATCTTTAATGATAAATAAGACACATGTACAACACCTGCGGTATCTTTACTGATAAATGAGACACATGTACAACACCTGCGGTATCTTTACTGATAAATGAGACACATGTACAACACCTGGGTATCTTTACTGATAAATGAGACACATGCACTACACGTGTGGTATCTTTACTGATAAATGAGACACATGTACAACACCTGTGGTATCTTTTTTACGAATTATGTATCTTTATCCTAAATTATTTTTATCATTTAGAGACCCAGGTGTTGCACCTGTGTCTGATGCTTCTGTGAGTGTTCTTGAGAGTGTACGTCGGCTATATTGGACATCTTGTTGCCAAGTTTCAGAACCTTTCGATAAGTTGTGTATATGGTATAGAAATTTTGGCTGTCACTAAATTTTCCCCCAAACGTTCTCAAGGTATATATATATATATATATATATATATATATATATATATATATATATATATATATATATATATATATATATATATATTGAAAGAAATAGAATAACACTAAGAATTTATGAAGGATAATATATATGTATATATGTATATATATATATATATATATATATATATATATATATATATATATATATATATATATATATATATATATATATATAACATATATACATATATATTATCCTTCATAAATTCTTAGTGTTATTCTATTTCTTTCAATAAATTTTAACAATGGAACATTTAATAAGAATTAAAAATATATTTAACGAAATTTAGGAATTTCTTTGGTATGCTTCTCTAATTTCCAGCACTATTATTTTATTAATTTTAAAGCATTAAATCCATAAGGGTCATACAGCGTCTGGGAACTGGGAGCTTGAAGACACGAAAAGAAAAAAAGGGTAGTAGAGTTGATCTCACTTAGACTAGTGACGCGTGAGATATTCCCAGCATGCTAGCGAATAGTAAGAGCGGAAACGAATATCGAATGAGTCTGAGACAATTAACTGCAATGGTTACCTTCATATCCTTGAATTAAGAGTCCTTCACCGGCATCAAGGCACTTCCCCTCCTCCATCCTTCCTTAAAGGTCACTGATTTCCAGGCAGTGAGTTCATCTATGTATATTACCCCATTTACCTCGCCACTCTGGGGAACTTTCCCTATTTCTGGCTATCAGTCAGTTAGACTGCTCAAGTTATCCTCTCCAGGATAGCAATATGAGGGGAGTTTCCTCATCACCCAAGTAAAGCGCATTATTACCCATGAGAAAATGCTCGCAAATTTATTACATTGCCCCATCAGTAAAGTGTGTTGCCCAGGCTGCCACGGGAGGAACACTCTCCTCAGTAAAGTGTGTTACCCCGGCTGCCACGGGAGGAACACTCTCCTCTTTTTCTCCCCAGTAATTTGATAATAAAGACACAAAGAGCAGCGGAAGACTTTATTGCTTATCAAGGTATAATAAAGCTCTCCCTGAGGAAGCTTATATTGTTATAGCAAAAACTTTATTGCTGGATGACGTGGATACCTGACACAGCCTCAGGCTTTACTATGAAGATACTCGGCTCAAGAGAAAGCTTTAAGTTGGTAAAATAATATACTCGGTTTTTGAGCGAAACGTCGTTAGATAAAAAGCTTTACGGTATTTCAGACGGTTACTCTATGAAGAGCAGAGCTTTTGTAAGCACCAGGTTAAGTCTTTATTGAAAGCTCTACAGAACCTTAGAGAGATTAACACTGAAGACTGAAAGTATATATATACACAGAGAGCTGTGTGTCTCAGTGTATATACACAGAGAGCTGTGTGTCTCAGTGTATATACACAGAGAGCTGTGTGTCTCAGTGTATATACACAGAGAGCTGTGTGTCTCAGTGTATATACACAGATAGCTGTGTGTCTCAGCGTATATACACTGAGAGCTGTGTGTCTCAGTGTA
This sequence comes from Cherax destructor, assembly GCA_009830355.1. Classification (NCBI taxonomy): domain Eukaryota; kingdom Metazoa; phylum Arthropoda; class Malacostraca; order Decapoda; family Parastacidae; genus Cherax; species Cherax destructor. The sequence goes on along the minus strand of WNWK01001042.1, from coordinate 277,812 downwards.
TATACACAGATAGCTGTGTGTCTCAGTGTATATACACAGAGAGCTGTGTGTCTCAGTGTATATACACAGAGAGCTGTGTGTCTCAGTGTATATACACTGAGAGCTGTGTGTCTCAGCGTATATACACTGAGAGCTGTGTGTCTCAGTGTATATACACAGAGGGCTGTGTGTCTCAGTGTATATACACAGAGAGCTGTGTGTCTCAGTGTATATACACAGAGAGCTGTGTGTCTCAGTGATATACACAGAGAGCTGTGTGTCTAAGTGTATATACACAGAGAGCTGTGTGTCTCAGTGTATATACACAGAGAGCTGTGTGTCTCAGCGTATATATACTGAGAGCTGTGTGTCTCAGTGTATATATACTGAGAGCTGTGTGTCTCAGTGTATATACACAGAGAGCTGTGTGTCTCAGTGTATATACACAGAGAGCTGTGTGTCTCAGTGTATATACACAGAGAGCTGTGTGTCTCAGTGTATATACACAGAGAGCTGTGTGTCTCAGTGTATATACACAGAGAGCTGTGTGTCTCAGTGTATATACACGAGAGCTGTGTGTCTCAGTGTATATACACAGAAGCTGTGTGTCTCAGTGTATATAACTGAGAGCTGTGTGTCTCAGTGTATATACACAGAGAGCTGTGTGTCTCAGTGTATATACACAGAGAGCTGTGTGTCTCAGTGTATATACACAGAGAGTTGTGTGTCTCAGTGTATATACACAGAGAGCTGTGTGTCTCAGTGTATATACACAGAGAGCTGTGTGTCTCAGTGTATATACACAGAGAGATGTGTGTCTCAGTGTATATACACAGAGAGCTGTGTGTCTCAGTGTATATACACAGAGAGCTGTGTGTCTCAGTGTATATATCACTGAGAGCTGTGTGTCTCAGTGTATATACACAGAGAGCTGTGTGTCTCAGCGTATATATACTGAGAGCTGTGTGTCTCAGTGTATATACACTGAAAGTTTACTTATTTTAGGTGGTGAACAGGTGACAAGCAGCCTTTTATGACCTTCGTGTAGTAGATAGGCTTCAAACCCACCTCTCTCTGTATCTCACAAGCATCGTTTACATAACTTGTAAATGTGATATAAAACACCGTTCACCAACACGTGTAAACATGTGAGTTAACTTTCGTCACATTTAAGGCTTCGGGTTTTAATAGCTGCCACTTTTATCGGTTGTTTTATTGTGTGTTAAGACTCGTATCAGGTGTTATATTCCGTATAAATTCCTACTTCAGGTGTTTTATTCCGTATAAATTCTTATTTCAGGTGTTTTATTCCGTATTAAATAATTCAGGTGTTTTATCTCGTTAAAAAATTATGTTGGGTGTTTTTTTATTACTGTATAATGATTTTCATTCGTTTTTTTTTTTCTGTATAAAATGAGTTTTATACAGAACATCTCTCTGTGGTTTATTTTATATAAATATCTACATTATATATTATACTTACTAAACAAACGACTAGCATCAGGTGTTTTACTGGAGCAAACAACTGCACCCTGAGCGGCTCTGTGATTGACACAGCAGCAAAAACAACTGCATTTTAACCTAAACATGTGTTCTAATATTAAGCTGTGTAAACATGGCCCAGAATAAACATATTAATGCCTGTGATGCTTAACATATTTACAGTTTCAGAGGAAATTTCCCAAAAGATTTCTCTTCTGTGTGGAAAAAGACACTTGGCGAAAGGTTTATTTTCATAAATATCCTGAACTATACATGCCTTTTTCAACATCCTGTCTATATTACAACGCCATTTTTCATCTCTTCTCTGTGGTAAGGGAATAAATTCTGTACTTGCCATGTAAACATGACAAAAATAAATATTAATTCCTGTGAGAAGTAACATATTTACAGATTTCTCCTCTGTGGTAAGGGAATAAATTCTATCCTTGCAAGACTAGTGAGAAACGGCTTGCATTGTCTTGGTCTTGTCCTGCACCATGGGTAATTAAAGCTAGCTTTAGTGATGTACCATTTAAAACAGACACCTAGATAGTGTATTTAGAACCTTGGGAATAATATTTTTATTAGTAATAGTATTCTATGAGCATCGATAAGAATTTTATAAGCATTTGTAGAGGACAGCAGCTGAGATGAGAGTCCTGCTGCATCTGCATGCCAGTATGTTGCAAATGATGTTTTTTTTCAATACTGTTTTATTATGTTCCACCAGCTGTTTGCATCAGTGCAATCGAGATGGCTTTATTGAATTACTTTTGTAGTGTCTAGCAGTGCAAAATAAAAAAAATATAACTTTATTAGTTTGCTGAATGCAGTTTACCATACAATGATCCCCACGTGCAGTGAATGGCTCTGTGTTGTGCCAGGATGGTGTTACAGGAAACACTGTGTTATATTTTGTAGCACAATTTTGTTTAAATGTAAAGTCATGCATAAAATAGTTATGCTTAATTGAAGTAAAAGGCTGATGAATTATACAGTAATTAACATACCATTGACCATAGGGATAACTAATCGCATCCTAAGCCTTTTGGGTAATTTAATAGAGCTGAGTAGACGTAGATTCTAGCTAATCCTAGCTCATAGGATATTCCAGATCTTTTCTTTAAATCCACCATCTCAAAGAATATTGTATTAATATATAGTAACGCCTGGTCTAAATTAAAAATTTACTATCAGTGACCTTAGCAGTAAATTCAAAGCGGATTTGTGACTACTTAGCCAATAAGAATTGTGTTTACTTTGCCAATTGACGTTTAAAGAAGATTTGTACTAAGAGTATCTTTTATTACTCACGAAATTGTAATGACACGAATGCAAACAAACCATACCAAGGGACAAAAATAAAAGATAATAACCATATCACGGGAGGGGATAGAACCCGCGGTCAGAGAGTCATAAAACTCCAGACCGACGCGTTAGCCACTGGGCCAGCGAGCTACAATAAGATTCATCCAACTAGGTATATTTATACACCATAGGAAGGTTAGCATAGGCACCACTTTGACCACAATGCATTTGCATTTGTGGTCACAGTGTATATACCTAGTTGGGTGAGTGTATATACCTAGTTGGATGAATCTTATTGTAGCCAGCTGGCCCAGTGGCTAACGCGTCGGTATGGAGTTTTATGACTCTCTGACCGCGGGTTCTATCCCCTCCCGTGGTATGGTTATTATCTTTTATTTTTGTCCCTTTGACAATTTGCTGGAAGAGTACATAGTATATATTTTCTTTTTCAAAATTGTTCTTTTGGTTCAGTTAAAAAAAGTATATATATAGAGTTACCATAATCAAGACTATAATTCAGACTTTATTTTGATTTACAAACGTGTCACATTTTTTTTTTTTTCAGAATTTAAAACGTCGTTCACTCTTTTGATAGCCAAAATTTTCAAGGGTTCAAACTTGCCATAACCAAGAACATAAATTTAGACTTTACCTCTAATCTAGAACACAATCTAGACTTCCCCAAAATCTAGGCCTAGATCCTTTGGACATAGACTTCAGACTTTCCACTATTCTAGTCTAAGGGCTTCTCGCTAACATAATTCCAAGTCTGAATATAAATTATCTTGAATCGCTTTCTAGTCTAGTCCTAACTTATATGACTAGGCTAGTTCTCTCCTACGTGACTAGCATAGTCCTCCCCTATAACACTATGCTAGGTAAAGTAAAGTCTGAACTAACTGGCAATACAGTGAACCTAGATTCCATAAGATATACCCAGGATCGACAGTAAGATAACATTAAATAGACAACAGGATCTAAGATATTAGATAGACACCAGGATCTATCATTACATTAGATAGACATCACATTTAAGATAACAGCATGAACCTTAGGACTTTAGATAATAGAAGATTGACCCAGAATCTAAGATAACACACGATAGACCCCGGTATCTAAAATAACAGCATGAAGTTTAAGATTTAAGATAACACACGACAGACCCCATTGGCCATGATAACATTTGATAATTCCCAAGACTTTAAACTCAGAAATCTCTAGTACTGTCTAGTATTAATTGTGTGTGACTGGTATTGACTAGTACTGACTGTCTAGGACTGGGTATATACTGGTAATGGACTGGTATGAACCGGATATAAGCGCTATCTAACTGGTTATCTTCTCCCGACAGTGAGATATCCTCGGCCAACTTCCGGGCCCGTGAGAAACAAATCATAGATGAGATTATTGGTCCGGCCAACTATGACAAGCGCATCCGGCCAGCCGGCGCTAACGATACCGGTGAGTTGCTAGTTGGTATAAGTGTTTGTTGAGTGTACAGTGTTTGTTGAGTGTACAGTGTTTGTTGAGTGTACAGTGTTTGTTGAGTGTACGGTGTTTGTTGAGTGTACGGTGTTTGTTGAGTGTACGGTGTTTGTTGAGTGTACAGTGTTTGTTGAGTGTACGGTGTTTGTTGAGTGTACGGTGTTTGTTGAGTGTACGGTGTTTGTTGAGTGTACAGTGTTTGTTGAGTGTACAGTGTTTGTTGAGTGTACGGTGTTTGTTGAGTGTACGGTGTTTGTTGAGTGTACGGTGTTTGTTGAGTGTACGGTGTTTGTTGAGTGTACGGTGTTTGTTGAGTGTACGGTGTTTGTTAAGTGTACAGTGTTTGTTGAGTGTACGGTGTTTGTTGAGTGTACGGTGTTTGTTGAGTGTACGGTGTTTGTTGAGTGTACGGTGTTTGTTGAGTGTACGGTGTTTGTTGAGTGTACGGTGTTTGTTGAGTGTACGGTGTTTGTTGAGTGTACAGTGTTTGTTGAGTGTACGGTGTTTGTTGAGTGTACAGTGTTTGTTGAGTGTACGGTGTTTGTTGAGTGTACGGTGTTTGTTGAGTGTACAGTGTTTGTTGAGTGTACAGTGTTTGTTGAGTGTACGGTGTTTGTTGAGTGTACAGTGTTTGTTGAGTGTACGGTGTTTGTTGAGTGTACGGTGTTTGTTGAGTGTACAGTGTTTGTTGAGTGTACAGTGTTTGTTGAGTGTACGGTGTTTGTTGAGTGTACAGTGTTTGTTGAGTGTACAGTGTTTGTTGAGTGTACGGTGTTTGTTGAGTGTACAGTGTTTGTTGAGTGTACGGTGTTTGTTGAGTGTACAGTGTTTGTTGAGTGTACGGTGTTTGTTGAGTGTACAGTGTTTGTTGAGTGTACAGTGTTTGTTGAGTGTACGGTGTTTGTTGAGTGTACGGTGTTTGTTGAGTGTACAGTGTTTGTTGAGTGTACAGTGTTTGTTGAGTGTACAGTGTTTGTTGAGTGTACGGTGTTTGTTGAGTGTACAGTGTTTGTTGAGTGTACGGTGTTTGTTGAGTGTACAGTGTTTGTTGAGTGTACGGTGTTTGTTGAGTGTACAGTGTTTGTTGAGTGTACAGTGTTTGTTGAGTGTACAGTGTTTGTTGACGTGTATAATGTTAGTTGAAGTGTACAGAGTATGCTGATCATTTTTAGTGGTCGAAACAGTAATAAGAAATTGAGATGGGAAGGAAGCGGTGAAGGAGTTAATAATAATCGTGAATGTGAATTTATATAAGAACAGAACAATAACAGAGAAGCATGAGCAACTATTGAAAGGGAGGTTGGCTAGAGTGGGAAAGTGTAATGAGCATTATGTTGCTGTGGCTTCAGAATGCAGTGGTATGAGCAGGGCTGGACCTAAACGGGTAGAAATTCGTTTCCCCCAAATTTCCTTAGTCTCCCTTAAGACCCTATAGACTCCTTCCCTAAGGAATGAGGCTGGTGGTGACGTGGGAATGAGTGCAGAATGATAAAGGAATGATCGATGAAGTGATGGTATGAGTGGGTGGTAAGGAAAGAAAAGCTGGCACAGGCAGTGGCTTGATTATGCAGTGTGTGCAATATCAGTCAATAGGTGATATAACAATATGTCAAACAACCAACTGTGAAAAAAATAGTGAACTTTTGTGATTTCTCACATTATCAGATCCTTGATAATGTCAGAAAACACGAAAGCGCTTGGAAGTTCACCATTTTTTTCCACAGTGGTTGTTTCGCAAGTGGTAGTGAGTGGAGAAGATAACAGAAGTTCTATTTTATCAGTGGTAAACGATTTCGAAAAGTTGATTAATCCGATACATGTGCAGGAATTAGGTAGCTTTACTGTCGGAACGTCTGCATTCGACCGAAGAAATCTGCTATGCGGGCGAAACGTTTTGGCAATAAAGATACACCAGTATTGTACATGTATTTGTCGTAGCAGAGGTTAAAAGAATTGTGAGGAATAAGTGAGATATTAGCAGCTAATTTTTAATGAGGAATGAAAATTGTTAGAAGATGTGGAAGTGAATATGAAGGAAGTGGGTGAAGCACTAAGCAGATTAAATTTTAAGAGAACAATAGGGAGGGATGGAACTGAGAGTAAATGATGACGCAACTGTTTAATGTGTGTAAAGAAAGTGGGAAAGTCCCTGTGTGCCAGCAAAGAAAATACGCAGCTTCACTGTAGGAGAGAATATGCATTGTACAGGAGGAAAGTGGACAAGAGAGTGTATAAAAATTATAGAGAAGGAGGAGAGGGAATTCAACATTTGGAATGTGGTTATTTAAAAAAAAATTGCACAAGTTTTAATTTCGGGTGCCATCACTGACGTAAGTTTTTTTTCTGGTCTTCAGGTCCAGCTATTGTACACATCAACATTATGATCCGTAATGTTCAAACCATCTCGGACGTCAAAATGGTGAGCTACCCCTTCTACTTGTACTGCTGAAGCACTTGCTTCACCATACCTGGAATAGTTAATCAGTCGTCTGTGTACCTGCACTTCTATGGCTCTTGTCTGACCAGTCAATTTCTTTCATTGTATCTGTTCTGACGACTGCCAAAGCAGTGTTTTTTCCTATGTTCTTTCTGAATCTCAACTGACTTTATGTGAATCTATCATTTCGAGATCGATTTTGGATAGATATTCTCAGCACCACAACGAGTCAGTATTCTTTATCGATCGTGTTTATTAAATAAGCGTCTTCGCTATGCCTCTTCTGATTGTGCTAGTCGCCTGTGTATCTACCCTACAAAATCACTTGTACCTCTGTACTTAGCCCCACATGTCACGTTTCTGATTTCCCTTCTCTTATCAAGTTACCTTTGTGTCTTCATTATTTCAATATAACTTGAGAATAATCCATATAAAAAAAATCAAATAATAAAAGACAAGAAGGAATATAATTGGACCTCGTCAGGGGATGAGGTTATATAACCAGCAACAATTACAGAGGAAATTATAGTTGACATTCGTCCTTGTTTACAGTGATTATCTCTTATTATTAAAGTCATCAGAAGGCCCTAGACCTGTGCTGGGAGGTCAAGCGACACCTGAAACGTGGGAGAGGGAAGGGGAGAGGAGAGAAATTTTGATCCCAAAACTAGAAAACCAGCTTATCTTTCTGTAGGTTAAAATCCTTCACCCGAATCAAGGCACTCTTAATTTTCTTTTTTTTTCAAGTATATTTTTGTACCTGTGGCAGTGAGTTGCGTGGAGAGAGTGGATGAGACAGATAACGATAGAAAACAGGCAATAACAACGAAACAATAGAGCAGAAACAGTTGTTGTTTTTATTTCTACTGTTGTATGAGTGTTGTTAAGAAGCTTAGAGCAGAGGAAGCCTCTATAAAGCTCTTTTATTCCACGACTTTATAAAGCTTTCTTTGAGATTGGCTCTGCTAAAAGTATCTCTGGTTTATGCATTTTGCTGACACTCTACCTTCCTGCCTTAGCAATGTTTCTAAACGAGACACAATATGCGGTTTATGGCATATACCGAGAAGGCCTTTCGCCCACCAGGGGCCCAATCAGTTCATACAAAAATAAATGCGAAACGCCTTTTCCATATATGCCATTAATCTCATAATGTGTCTTAAATACTTGCCGATATATTCTCCTATTTACTTAGTGATGATAACAGAGCATCGTGGTCTCCACCTACAGGAGTACAGCATCCAGATTACCTTCCGTGAGCAGTGGAAAGATCATCGTCTCACCTTCGACAACATGGGAGGTCAGGAAAATTGGTTTCGTACATATTGACTAGCTTTGTTTCCGTCGTTAGCGGACGTAGGATCGAGCCTGTGCTCTTACTCCCTGCGCTGAATGAGCCGAATGGATAATAATCCCAGTGATCCGTGAATAGAATCTCTTAACCGACAAATGCTTTAACACTAACAGTTTGGACACCATCTTAGACAGGCCATTTAACAGACCATCCACCCAAATAAACAATTATTGAAGCCCATATAAAGATAATTTAATTAACTACAATAATAAACGCAAATTAATCTTTACTTACCATAGAGAATCTTAAGAACAAACTTGTATTTAATTGTGATTGTGTAGAGATGATCAAGTTAACGGTGGGGCATTGCATTGTTGGTGTCAGACGGTGGTTGGTGGATTGGCGGGGCCCAGGAGCCAGAGCTCTACATGTTAAGTACCTTAAAATCTAATGGACACCACTCAGTACGCAATAGTCATTGCGCATTGCCCAGTACACGCTGTTCAGTACACACTAAGAAGTACACATTACCAAGTACACGCTCTCCGGTGCACATATACCACCCAGTACACACTACCCAGTACACACTACCCAGTACACACTACCCAGTACACACCACCCAGTACACACTACCCAGTACACACTACCCAGTACACACTACCCAGTACACACTACCCAGTACACACTACCCAGTACACACTACCCAGTACACACTACCAAATATACAGCACTTTACAGACATCCCCAGTACCAGTTTCACCCTTGTGCCTGCAGGACGCATCCAGTACCTGACGCTGACGGATACAGACATGGTGTGGATGCCTGACTTGTTCTTCAAGAACGAGAAGGAAGGTCACTTCCACAAGATCATTCTACCCAACCTCTACATCCGTATCTACCCAGACGGTGGCGTCCTCTATAGTATCAGGTGAGTAGACTAACTGTCTACCCCTGTGGTAGCCAGTAGTGGCAGGTCAGTAGAGTGGTAGCCCGGTATTTGTCCAGTCACACTCACACACACACACACACACACACACACACACACACACACACACACACACACACACACACATACACACACACATACACACACATACACACACACACACATACACACACACATACACACACACATACACACACACACACATAAACACACACACACACACACACACACACATACACACACACATACACACACACATACACACACATACACACACACACACACATACACACACACATACACACACACATACACACACACACACATAAACACACACACACACACACACATACACACACACACACACACATACACACACACATACACACACACACACATACACACACACACACACACATACACACACACATACACACACACACATGCACACACATACACACACACACACATGCACACACACACACACACACACACATACACACACACACACATACACACACACACACACACACACACACATAAACACACACACACACACACACACACACATGCACACACACACACACACACACACACACACACACACAACTACACACACACACACACACATGCACACACACACACACACACACACACACATGCACACACACACACACACACACACACACACACAGCATACAAATTTCACAAGCGGGATAACAAGAAAGAAATTAATTCTCTGGAGAAATCTATTGAAAGTGCAAGCAGAGTAGAGGGGATAAAGTGGAATGAAGTGCGTGGTGGAGTTGGAGGAGTGAGGGGGGGTGAAGAGTGGAGTGTGTGGAGGAGGAGGAAGAAGAAGAATTGGAGAAGGAGGAGGACGAGAAGGTAGAAGTCTTGTCTAAGATGTCTCACTCTTATCTCCTCGTCAGAATCTCGCTGACGTTGTCTTGTCCCATGGATCTGAAGCTGTTCCCACTAGACCGTCAGCAGTGTCAGCTCCTCATGGCCTCCTGTGAGTATACTCTCTCACTGATATACTCCCTCAGCATGATATACCACATTACAGCACAGTATATCTCCCTACAAGTAGGAATATTGTTTTCCAACACAATATATCCCTCCCCGTCACAGTGTATCTCCCTCCATCATGATATATCTCCCTCCAACACAGCGTATCTTCCTCCAACACAGCATATCTCTAACCTCTAACACAGCATATCTCCCTCCAACACAGTATATATCCCTCCAACACAGTATATACCTGGAGTATACCTGGAGAGGGTTTCGGGGGTCAACGCCCCCGCGGCTCGGTCTGAGACCAGGCCTCGTGGTGGATCAGGGCCTGATCAACCAGGCTGTTACTACTGGCCGCACGCAAACTGACGTACGAACAACAGCCCGGTTGGTCAGGTACTGACTTTAGGTGCCTGTCCAGTGCCTTCTTGAAGACAGCCTTTTGTATGCTGGGAGGCAGTTGAACAGTCTTGGGCCCCGGACACTTTCTCCAACACAGCATATCTCCCTCCAACAGAGTATATATCCCTCCAACACACCATATCTCCATCCAACATAGTATATCTCCCTCCAAACAGAACAGTTTATATTCTCTTGATATTAAAGAATATATTGTATATTAAGTACCCATAGGACACTCACAAAACAAGTCAGTCACACTGTAGATGCCTCTCTCTCTCTCTCTCTCTCTCTCTCTCTCTCTCTCTCTCTCTCTCTCTCTCTCTCTCTCTCTCTCTCTCTCTCTCTCTCGCTACACCCTCTCCCATCTCACAGACGGGTGGACCACAGAGGACCTGGTGTTCCTGTGGAAGGATGTTGATCCCGTGCAGGTGACCAAGAACCTTCACCTGCCTCGCTTCACCTTAGAGAAGTTCATCACTGACTATTGCAACAGCAAGACCAATACTGGTGAGTAACTTTATCTATTATCATTACTATCACAATCTAGAGGAATGTATTATTATTAATATTTTATTATCATTACTTTTATTTATTATTATTATTATTATTATTATTATTATTATTATTATTATTATCATTATTGTTGTTGTTGTTGTTATTATTATAGTTATTATTATTATAATTATTTATTATTTTTATTATTATTATTATTATTATTATTATTATTATTATTATTATTATTATTATTATTATTATTATTATTATTATTATTATTATTATTATTATTATTATTATTATTATTATTATTATTATTATTTATTAGTAGGATTGTTCCGAAACGGGGAATGGAACCTCCAGAAAATTGGATCACGGGAGCTTTGAGTGAGAATGATTTGGCTTTCAGAAAGACCTTCCTGGCATGGGCCAGTAGGCCTGCTGCAGTGCTTCTCAAATCTTACACAGTACCGCCATGTTGAGGAACAAGGCACACCTAAAGATGCCCAAGAGTTGAACATGTGTCTTATTCTATGTCTCATGTTCTCGTTCGTTCTCAGTAGTTAGTGCTACCTTTCTCATTTTCCTCATTTTTTCTCAATTAACTAGCGGAGATTTTTTTTAAAGTTGCTGACAATAGTAAAGAAAAAAAATACGCTGAAGAATAAGGTTTTACCGTGACAAATAAAACTGTATTTTTCAATCTGGGTCGTTTCTTTGCGAGTGTCGCCAGGACGACCTTGAAGTCAAGGTGTCGACCACATGGGTGTTACACAGGAACTCTGACTTTTCTAATAGAAATTCACAATTCAATAAAGAAAAAGATCCAGTGTCATTAAGATATGACTCTGAAGAGGTTATGTGACATAGATGTCATGTGACATAGATGTCATGTGACATAGATGTCATGTGACATAGATGTCATGTGACATAGATGTCATGTGACAAAGATGTCATGTGACATAGCTGTTATGTAACATTAGAGGTCATGTGACATAGATGTAATGTGACACAGAGGTCATGTGACATATAGGTCATGTGACATATAGGTCATGAGACATAGATGTCATGTGGCATAGATGTCATGTGACGTAGATGTCATGTGACATAGATGTCATGTGACATAGATGTCATGTGACATAGATGTCAAATGACATAGATGTCATGTGACATAGATGTCATGTGACATAGATGTCATGTGACATATATGTCATGTGACATAGATGTCATGTGACATAGATGTCATGTGACATAGATGCCATGTGACATAGATGTCATGTGACATAGAATATTGACTCAGTTCTATACCTTAAAAATTGATATTTTATAATTTTCTTAACGCAACGGGAAATTTTCCAAATCTTGGACAGGCTTACATTGAATAAAAAAAAATCGTCCATGGTTTAAAAACTGACTTATTACTTAACTTGAGACGCTGTTAAATTTTCATGAAAAACAAAATGTATTGTGTTTTTGATGTGTGGATTATTTTTTCAGTTATTTTTCCAGTGGTGGAGTGAGTGATGGTGAAAGTGTTTCTTCTTTTTCGGGTCACCCTACCTCGGTGGGAAACAGCCGATGCGTTAATAAATAAAACTGTTAAAAATATCGATTGTAAATGGGCATATTTATTATTTATATGTAAATTGCTTATGTTTTTAACAGAGGCCTTTTAATTTCTTAAGAAGCTAGGAACGCTGGGATTTTTGAAAAAAAGTGCTTTTGAAAGTAATATAGTTTCGTGTCCGTTTCATTTTTTTTTTTTTACTAAATAAATATTATCCTTTTTTTCCCCTCTCTCTCTTTCTCCTTGTGTGATTTTTCGAGAGATAAAAAATAAATAGATATTAATCTAGGTAAAAGTAGATAGTTCTCAGTAGATAGTTCTCAGTAGATAGTTCACAGTAGATAGTTTTCAGTAGATAGTTCACAGTAGATAGTTCACAGTAGATAGTTCACAGTAGATAGTTCTCAGTAGATAGTTCTCAGTAGATAGTTCACAGTAGATAGTTCTCAGTAGATAGTTCTCAGTAGATAGTTCACAGTAGATAGTTCTCAGTAGATAGTTCACAGTAGATAGTTCACAGTAGATAGTTCTCAGTAGATAGTTCACAGTAGATAGTTCTCAGTAGATAGTTCTCAGTAGATAGTTCACAGTAGATAGTTCACAGTAGATAGTTCTCAGTAGATAGTTCTCAGTAGATAGTTCACAGTAGATAGTTCACAGTAGATAGTTCTCAGTAGATAGTTCTCAGTAGATAGTTCACAGTAGATAGTTCTCAGTAGATAGTTCTCAGTAGATAGTTCTCAGTAGATAGTTCACAGTAGATAGTTCTCAGTAGATAGTTCTCAGTAGATAGTTCTCAGTAGATAGTTCTCAGTAGATAGTTCTCAGTAGATAGTTCTCAGTAGATAGTTCTCAGTAGATAGTTCTCAGTAGATAGTTCTCAGTAGATAGTTCTCAGTAGATAGTTCTCAGTAGATAGCCTCGGTTTGGATTTCCAAGTACGCTGTTGTCTGTCTCTCCAATGTGCTTATGTGAAAGAAGGAAACATGTACTTGTACTCCCATATATTCCCATATACTCCCATGTACTCCCATATACTCCCATGTACTCCCATATACTTCCATGTACTCCAGTGTATATTCCTCAAATATTATTTCTCAAGATTATTTATTTTAGTGAATGCAGTGTTGAAAGAATGCAATGAGAATTTTCAGAACAAGCATTCACTGGGTCGACGTTTCGCCCTCTGAAGAGCTTTACCAGGTTAATTACCTGATAAAGTTCTATACAGAGCGAAACGATTTCGCAATACAGTCTTCTGCAAGACAATGTTCTGTTTCGTCCTGCAGTGCTGGAATTGGGTACGACATTAGATGCAGTTGTGATGGATGATTGTGGATGATGATGGATGATTGTGGATGATGATGGATGATTGTGGATGATGATGGATGATTGTGAATGATGATGGATGATTGTGGATTGGTGTGGATGATGATGGATGATTGTGGATGATGATGGATGATTGTGGATGATGATGCATGATTGTGGATGATGATTGATGATTGTGGATGATGATGGATGATTGTGGATGATGATGGATGATTGTGGATGATGATGGATGATTGTGAATGATGATGGATGATTGTGGATGATTGTGGATGATGATGGATGATTGTGGATGATGATAGATGATTGTGGATGATGATGGATGATTGTGGATGATGATTGATGATTGTGGATGATGATGGATGATTGTGGATGATGATGGATGATTGTGGTTGATGATGGATGATTGTGGATGATGATGGATGATTGTGGATGATGATGGATGAGTGTGATTGATGATGGATGATTGTAGATGATGATGGATGATTGTGGATGATTGTGGATGATGATGGATGATTTTGGATGATGATGGATGAGTGTGGATGATGATGGATGAGTGTGGTTGATGACGGATGATTGTGGATGATGATGGATGATTGTGGATGATTATTGATGATTGTGGATGATGATGGATGAGTGTAGTTGATGATGGATGATTGTGGATGATGATGGATGATTGTGGATGATTATGGATGATTGTGGATGATGATGGATGATGTGGATGATGTTGGATGATTGTGGATGATGATGGATGAGTGTGGTTGATGATGGATGATAGTGGATGATGATGGATGATTGTGGATAATTATTGATGACTGTGGATGATGATGGATGAGTGTAGTTGATGATGGATGAGTGTGGATGATGATGGATGATTGTGGATGATTATGGATGATTGTGGATGATGATGGATGATTTTGGATGATGATGGATGATTGTGGATGATGATGGATGAGTGTGGTTGATGATGGATGATTGTAGATGATGATGGATGATTGTGGATGATGATGTATGAGTGTGGTTGATGATGGATGATTGTGGATGATGATGGATGATTGTGGATGATGATGGATGATTGTGGTTGATGATAGATGATTGTGGATGATGATGGATGATTGTGGATGATTATGGATGATTGTGGATGATGATGGATGATTGTGGATGATGATGGATGATTGTGGATGATGATGGATGAGTGTGGTTGATGATGGATGATTGTGGATAATGATGGATGATTGTGGATGATGATGGATGAGTGTGGTTGATGATGGATGATTGTGGATGATGATATATGATTGTGGATGATGATGGATGATTGTTGTTGATGATAGATGATTGTGGATGATGATGGATGATTGTGGAAGATGATGGATGATTGTGGATGATGATGGATGATTGTGGATGATGATGGATGATTGTGGATGATGATGGATGATTGTGGATGATGATGGATGATTGTGGATGATTATGGATGATTGTGGATGATGATGGATGAGTGTGGTTGATGATGGATAATTGTGGATGATTATGGATGATTGTGGATGATTATCGATGATTGTGGATGATGATGGATGATTGTGGATGATTGGGGATGATGATAGATGATTGTGGTTGATGATGGATGATTGTGGATGATTGTGGATGATGATGGATGATTGTGGATGATGATGGATTATTGTGGATGATTATGGATGATTGTGGATGATGATGGATGATTGTGGATGATGATGGATGATTGTGGATGATGATGAATGATTGTGGATGATGATGGATGATTGTGGATGAACAATCTTCGACACGTATCTTATGTTTGTTCATCCTGTCTGACAGTGGATGAATTACCCCCCTCTTGCCATCCTCCATTAACTAAAACACTTAACTGTGTTTGTTAGCAAGCAAGACTGTGTGTAATTAACTTGTGTTTACCAAATTTTTTTTCTTTGGATGAACTAGGCCCATTAGTTTTCATTACTGGTGAGGCTCTTATCATTAATACTAATGTCATTTTTGTGTTTGATTTACTAACCACCCACCATCACTTACAGGTTAATTACGGTGACCTGGTTAATTATTCTGAGTAATTACTCTGCATTCGCCCTGTACTAAACTTCTAGCCTTCTATCTACGCTTCTATCTCGTTCTATTCCTAATTAACCTTCCTAAACTTTCTATTTTTTTTTTCAATTCATCGCTCCTGATTTCTAAACTTTTGTTTTAAATCTAGAAAATAGGACACTGTAAACTAGCAACTATTGACTTACGAGACCTGTTGATAGTTTCTGGGGTAATTGCCTCCCGTGACCAGGTCAGAGACAAGGTGTCCTGGTTGCTGGTCTAATCAGCCAGAAGAAGAGGAGGAGGAGGAGGAGGAGGAGGAGGAGGAGGAGGAATAGAAGAAGAAGAAGAAGAAGAATCTTTGGTCCAGGACCGAAGCATTGTATAATATTTAACTCCGAATTTTGAATAATTGTGAATTGTTCAAATCATTCTATTATGGATTAGTTTTTCTTTCCTGGTACTTTTTTCGGTACTTGAGCAGATGAATAGACGCACACACACACACACACACACACACACACACACACACACACACACACACACACACACAACACACACACCCACACACACACACACACACACACACACACACACACACACACACACACACACACACACACACACACACACACACACATACACACACACACACACACACACACACACACACACACACACACACACACACACACACACACACACACACACACACACACACATACACACACACCCACACACACACACACACACACACACACACACACACATACACACACACACACACACGGGCGGTAGAGGAAAGGCTGCAAATGAATCTGAAAAAATGGAAAGAGTGGTCATGTAAGTGGATGCTTGAATTCAACCCCAGCAAATGTAAGGTCATGAAAACTGGGTAAAAAACAAGAAGACCGGACACGGAGTAAAGACTCGGGGGACAGAGGCTGCAGATTACACTAAGAGAGAAAGACTCAGGGGTGAGCATAGTGCCTAGATTGTCACCAGAGGCTTACATAAAGCGAATAACTCTAATCTAATGCTCGTCTTGCAAATCTAAGAATGGCCTTCAGGAATCTCAACAGAAAGCAATTCCACACTCTTTATACAAGAGATGCCAGGACCATCTTAGATTCAATTCCGTGAGCAGATGTTAACGGAATTGAATCTAATGACATTAGATGACAGAAGAACCAGGGAGGACATGATAACAACATAAAAAATACGAAGAGGAATTGACAGGATAGACAAGAAGTATTTATTCACTCTCAGAGTGATCGGGAAGTGGAATGATATCGGTGAGGAAGTTGTGAAGGCAGACCCCATACGTAGTTTTAAGAGAAGGTATAACAGTATACGAAGCTTGGAGGGGGCAAGAAGCAACTTGAGAGGCCGGGCCTGGAGCTGGGACTCGACCCAAAAAGAGCATGAAAACGAAATAGTGTTATAGTAAGAGCTAGAAAGAAGTAAAGAGAGACATAGTGAGGGCAAGAGAGAGAGGAAGAGAGCGAGAGAATGAGAGTCTGAACGAAACTGGTAACACCAGAAATTATTCCCCCGGGAATAAAGTCTGCGGACATGTCCAGCCAGGTTTCACTACTCTCTCCCGCACTACGGCAGGAGAGACGGAGGGTGATTCTTACCCACACTAATCTGCTCGCCCCCTCTAAATACCAACTCTAAGCATTACTAGGCACGCTTGGAAGCACTAAACCCTCAAGGGTCATACATCGCCCGGTAAACAGCTCCTAAAATGCCATGGTAACGGGATCGGTGGACCCGTAATTACCAGCCAGACAAAGGAAGTATTGGTGGAGTCCAAGTATGTGATGAACGCAGCGCTCACATAATGATAATAATAATAATAATAATAATAATAATAATAATAATAATAATATATTATTATTATTATTATTATTATTATTATTATTATTATTATTATTATTATTATTATTATTATTATTGTTGTAATATAAATATAAATAACAACATTAATAGTAATCTGATGATGGCTGCTTTGGTCGTCAGAAACATCTGGGCTCGTGTAGATCCTAACGTGATAGAATTAATTCATTTTTCTGCTCTGCATCTCTGAGTGACATGAGAATAAACGATGTGGCAATCAGATCCTAGGCAAGTGTACTAAGTTAATGTGTGACAACTTCATGTGTGTGTGTGTGTGTGTGTGTGGAGAGAGAAGGAGGCCTGCATGTGCGATTTCACATTACCTTAGGTGCATGACATTAAGATTTTTTCCAGTGATAAAAGTTGGTGAGAAAGAGAAAAAATTTCAGAATATATCTTTCACAAGGTAATTCACAATCATTCCTGCGCCCAACTGACATGAAGTCTCCCAGATATCAGGTTTTCGTAACCTGAGGTGTCCTTGGACCCCCATACGCCGTAGAAACTCCCACACCGTTCAGTGCCCTTTGCAATTATCAATTCACCCCGTCCTTCAACTTCACACCAACACCGGAGGCAACGAACCCGTGGTTTTTTTTTTTTTTGCACTCTGTAATTACAGCCAAGAACCATGAGGAGACGTCCATACAGAGAGCGAGAGAAACATAAAGCCACAGGGCGTGGGCAAGAGGACGAAAAAAAAACACCAAGGCTCTCATTTTAAGAATTTTCTCCATGCCCTCGCAATTCAGAGTTAACTGCTTGGAAAATTTCATGGGCTGGAGCAATGGGGAAAACATTCATGGGGTTCGTGGAAAACACTCCTCTCCCTGGGTGCTCCCATGAGGTGATTACCACCTCAGGCTTGTGACCACTGTTAAATATTTAGTTCCAGTGGAAATATCATTGTTCGTAAAGAATTTTTATTGAAGGGGACAAATTCTTACAGTGTTTATTATTATTATTAGTAGTAGTAGTATTACTATTCTTCTTCTTCTTCTTCTTCTTTTATTATTATTATTATTAGTAGTAGTATTATTATTGCTGTTATTATTAATGTTATTAGTATTATCACTAATATTATTATTGCTGTTATTATTATTATTATTGTTATTGGTGTTATTATTATTATTATCATTATTATTATTATTATTATTATTATTATTATTATTATTGTTGTTGTTGTTATTGATATTATTATTATTATCATTATTATTATTATTATTATTATTATTATTATTATTATTATTATTATTATTATTATTATTATTATTATTATTATTATTATTATTATTATTATTATTATTATTATTATTATTATTACTGTTATTACATGAAAAGCATGGCCGTAAGATGGACCAGCCATTAAATACTTAAGCCACTCAGAACAGGCAGACTGAAATTTATATAACGTGATTTATAAAACATAAAACTTTTACACTGTTTCATGTATAAAACTGGTCGCTGTGCACCTACCTACTTAAATTTTCCTCTCTGCAGTCGTTAAATAAAGAAACACCTTTTTCGAAGGTTTGAAACCACGCTGCAGAGGCTTTTGAGAGTTATCTGAGCCATTCCAAGATGCCATGAACACAACTTTGATTATATTGAAGAGAGAAACCATTTGAATCTAGATTGTTCGGAGAATCTAGAGTGTTCGGAGAATTTGTCTAGTGCTTCATGTGAGAGTTCATACAGGAGTGAAAGTTTATTTCAGGGCCTCAGTATGTCTGAAAGATTTATATGATAATGTTGGTTAAATAAATGACTGGGGACTTCATACAGGAACGAGCCCCTATCACTGCATAGATTTCTTGATATTAATCACCTAAATGTCTCAACTAGTAATGCAAACATGCAAGTTCGTAGAGGAGAGAGACTGTTAGTGTTGGGAAGACTTTCCAGGTAACTCTGGTAAACACTCTGGAGAGACGCCATCGCAGTGTCGAGTCTTCAGAGCGTAAACATGAACACTTCTGTACAGTTGCGTTAACGTTTTAGGCAGGAGGCAATGAACTCCGTCATGGACGACGTGAGTGTATGTACTCTGGCATTTAGGTGAGTACTCATAGGAGGTGAGTCTGTCTGGCGCTCAGCAGACGGTGGATCGAGCCTCCATCACGCCTTGCTCTGAATGACCCCAGAGAGGGTTAGCACTTAACATGAATTAAATGTGATTAAATTCTGTATAAGTTCGGTTATTTCAGGCCTGGATCTCTTGAGAGGGTTCAGCTCTAGATCCTGGGTATTTGAGAGGGTTCAGCTCTAGCTCCTGGGTATCTTCAGAGGGTTCAGCTGTAGCTCCTGGGTATCTTCAGAGGGTTCAGCTCTAGCTCCTGGGTATCTTCAGAGGGTTCAGCTCTAGCTCCTGGGTATCTTGAAAGAATAGAATAAATCCCCTAGACATGTGTATGACACACAAGCGAACATGTCTCTAACCTCCACCTCCCTCCATCCTCCACCCTCCACCCTCCACCCTCCACCCTCCACCCTCCACCCTCCACCCTCCACCCTCCACCCTCCACCCTCCACCCTCCACCCTCCACCCTCCATCCTCCACCCTCCACCTCAGTCTAATCTCCTACTTCCTCTACCCTTCGCCTGTTTTCCTACCTTTCTGGCTTTCGTTTTCGTAACTATCATGTGTGTTGCTCTCTTCCTCTTAAGCATATGCATTAGACAGTGTTCCTTTCTCCCTCTTACCCACTTTCTAATGCTATCCTTCTATATCTACCATTTTCTCCTCCATTCTTCCTAGTAATCTTTTTACCTCCATTCTTCCTTTTAATACTTCCCTTTCATCTTTCCTTACAACACTTTTCCTCTATTTCTCCTTAAATATTTTTAATTACGCATTTTCGATGCTGCACTGGTTTTTTTTTTTATTGTCGTTTGAAATTTATATCAGTGTTATATTTTGTGCCTTAAAATCCTTAGTTCTTACCTTCTGTATCCCATCGTTTATCACCTCTAGTGTACTCACTGCATGTTTCTAATTTACATATACCTTTCCACTGCATTCTTCCACCTGCTGGCTCTGTTCCCTTCCCAGTAAGACTTAATTGACAGTTAACCTGATACCTCAATCCATCCATGTCTCTAATCTTCAGTCTCCCATCAGCCCTTTGCTTCACAGATGTTCCAGGTCTCACTTTAAGAGCAGCCTTCACAGATGTTCCAGGTCTCACTTTAAGAGCAGCCTCCATCCGCTAGGAAGGTCGCGCTACGAACCAGGACAGTAATGATTCTCATGTTCAGGTGAATACTCGTGTCTGCTGGTGGCGCTGATCTTCAAGAGAGAGTTCTCGTACTACCTCATCCAGTACTACATCCCCTGCTGTATGTTGGTGATCGTTTCTTGGGTGTCCTTCTGGCTGGATCAGAACGCAGTGCCGGCCAGAGTGGCTCTCGGGGTCACCACTCTCCTGACTATGTCCACGCAGACCTCTTCCATCAACCAGTCGCTGCCTCCTGTGTCCTACACTAAGGTACCGCCCTTAGGCACCCCTTAGCGACCTCTTTAGTAACCTCCTTTAGCTATTGGACGGGTGACCACAGTTGCCTTCGTGTAAACCTGAACTTCAAGGGAGAGTTCCCATTTTCCTTCATCCAATACTAATATCCCCAGATGAATATTGATAACCGTGTCTTGGGTGTCCTGGTACGACCAGAACGCCGTCCTTGCGCGGGTGTCCCTGGGGGTAAACACGCTTCTCACTATGTCCATAAATACATTCCTTTTCCAACATCCAGTCGCTGCGTCCTGCGTCCTAAACCCAGGTACCTCCTTCACGCCTCCCATAGACACCCATTTAGTAACCTCCCTTGTTAACTATTGGACAGGTGAATACAGTTGCCTTCGCGTAGACCTGGTCTTCAAGAGAGAGTTCTCGTACTACCTCATCCAGTACTACATCCCCTGCTGTATGTTGGTGATCGTGTCTTGGGTGTCCTTCTGGCTCGACCAGAACGCCGTCCCCGCCAGGGTGTCCCTGGGGGTAACCACGCTCCTGACGATGTCCACGCAGACGTCCAGTATAAACAATACGCTGCCGCCCGTATCCTACACCAAGGTCAATCCACAAAGTGTCTCAGTGTGCCCTGCATCATGTGGAGACGTCTAGCCAGGTCCTGACGGGGTCTCAAGACCCCAGCACGCCAAAACCCACGCGGCGTTGTTTGCATGCACGCCCACTTACGCCCACAACTTTCTTCCCCCCTCCCCTCCCCTCCCCATCTTCCCTAACAGGCGCTGCCATGGCCACTTGACCACCTGCTCCCCTTAACCCTTCAAAGAGAGTTAACCAGCCTGGTGTCCCTTACCTGGGCGGCACCGTAGTGCCCACTGTACTGGTGATGTTTACCCGGTGAGTACTGTACTTGTGATGTTTACCCGGTGAGTACTGTACTGGTGATGTTTACCCGGTGAGTACTGTTGTACTGGGTCTACCTAGTGAGTACTGTACTGGTGATGTTTTCCTAGTTAGTACTATACTGGGCCATACTTACCTAGCAAGTACTGTACCGGGCCTACCTAGCAAGTACTGTACCGGGTGTACCTAGTAAGTACTGTACCGGGTGTACCTAGTAAGTACTATACCGGGTGTACCTAGCAAGTACTGTACTGGGTCTACCTAGCAAGTATTGTACTGGGTGTACCTAGTAAGTACTGTACTGGGTGTACCTAGTAAGTACTGTACTGGGTGTACCTAGCAAGTATTGTACCGGGTGTACCTAGTAAGTACTGTACTGGGTGTACCTAGTAAGTACTGTACCGGGTGTACCTAGCAAGTACTATACTGGGTGTACCTAGTAAGTACTGTACTGGGTGTACCTAGTAAGTACTGTACTGGGTGTACCTAGCAAGTACTGTACTGGGTGTACCTAGTAAGTACTGTACCGGGTGTACCTAGTAAGTACTGTACTGGGTGTACCTAGCAAGTACTGTACTGGGTGTACCTAGCAAGTACTGTACCGGGTGTACCTAGCAAGTACTGTACTGGGTGTACCTAGTAAGTACTGTACTGGGTGTACCTAGCAAGTACTGTACTGGGTGTACCTAGCAAGTACTGTACTGGGTGTACCTAGTAAGTACTGTACCGGGTGTACCTAGCAAGTACTGTACTGGGTGTACCTAGTAAGTACTGTACTGGGTGTACCTAGCAAGTACTGTACTGGGTGTACCTAGTAAGTACTGTACTTGGTGTACCTAGTAAGTACTGTACTGGGTGTACCTAGTAAGTACTGTACCGGGTGTACCTAGTAAGTACTGTACTGGGTGTACCTAGTAAGTACTGTACCGGGTGTACCTAGTAAGTACTGTACTGGGTGTACCTAGTAAGTACTGTACCGGGTGTACCTAGTAAGTACTGTACTGGGTGTACCTAGTAAGTACTGTACCGGGTGTACCTAGTAAGTACTGTACTGGGTGTACCTAGCAAGTACTGTACTGGGTGTACCTAGCAAGTACTGTACCGGGTGTACCTAGTAAGTACTGTACCGTGTGTACCTAGCAAGTACTGTACTGGGTGTACCTAGCAAGTACCGTACTGGGTGTACCTAGCAAGTACCGTACTGGGTGTACCTAGCAAGTACCGTACTGGGTGTACCTAGCAAGTACCGTACTGGGTGTACCTAGCAAGTACCGTACTGGGTGTTGCTTACCCGCAGAATACCAACAAGAATATCATGGGGTCGCTAAGGGCGCGGGACGTTATCATCAATGACAGTATTGTTTGCCAACTGGAATATTGTCCTGTTTATGAATGATTTGTCTGCTTCTATTCCGTATTTGCAGTACCTCTAGCATGGACGACCTTCGTGGCTTAGAGCCCTAGTAAGTCACTAGATTTATGTGTGTGTGTGTGTTTGAGAGAGAGAGAAAGAGAGAGATCTTGCGTATGTGTGAGAGACGCGGCCTCTCACTGATCAATACAAAGAGTGAGACTGTATCTTGTGAGAAAATATTTTGAGTGTATTGAGAGGAGTTGTGGGGGTTTTTCCTTCACAATCATCTGGCCAGTTCTCACACGGCTCTAAGAGGCAATATCCCTCTAGGAGGCAGTATCCCCCGCAGGTATTGTACACTAAAAGAACTCACTGTTCAGTAGTGCTGTGCAGTGAGCCAATGCTGTGCAAATTAGATAGGTGTTTGGTTTGACAGTGGTGTGTGGTTTTGTAGTGGTGTGTGGTTTTGTAGTGGTGTTTGGTTTTGTAGTGGTGAATGGGTATTACAGTGGTGGGTTGTCAATGTGTTATGTGTTGTCATCATGGGTGGCAGCATCTGTGCCAACCACAGCACTCTGTCTCTCTGTCTCTGTCTGTCTGTCTGTCTGTCTGTCTGTCTCTCTATCTCTCTCTCTCTCTCTCTCTCTCTCTCTCTCTCTCTCTCTCTCTCTCTCTCTCTCTCTCTCTCTCTCTCTCTTTCTCTCGCTCCTTCTAGCTTTACCGGTTGTTGCTTATTACAGAGGCTTCTACCTCTTCCCTATTCCCTTCCTCAGTACCTTCTACCTACACCTTCACTCCCTCCTTCTATCCCTGCTACGAGCTATCCATCTCCCCCACACCATCCATCCACTCTCGACACCTCATCCATCCATTCTCTCTCATTTCTCCCATCACAAACAGGATTCGAAAACAAATTAAATTCTCATCTGGTCCAAGCACATGTTCTTTCTTTCTCATCTCTGAGAGGGACTTATTTCCCATTTCCCTGATTCGAAATGTTTCTTGGAATACATAAACACACGTAGTAGTCCCAGGCTTTTGTTTACGCCACGTTTCGCCTTAAATAGGGTTTAGTGATAGTTGATAAATACCTGTTTAGTGCGAAATGTCGTCTGATATTAGTTTGGCTTAGCTACGTTCAATTTATGTTCGAAATGTAGATGTGTTGATCACTGTTGTATTCAAGGAGACAGTTATATTCTGTCTCTCGCTGCAACGTTTCTGTCACTTCAGGGAGCTTTAATATCTGTCAGTCCCAGCAGCGTTCCTGTCACTCCTAGCAGTGCTCCATCCTGTCACTCCTAGCAGTGTTCCTGTCACTCCCAGCAGTGTTCCTGTGACTACCAGCGGTGATCCTATCTGTCAGTCCCAGCAGCGTCCCTGTCAGTCCCAGCATTGATCCTATCTGTCAATCCCAGCAGCGTTCCTGTCACTCCTTATCAGTGTTGCTGTCACTGCCACCAGTGTTCCTGTCACTCCTTATCAGTGTTGCTGTCACTGCCAGCAGTGTTCCTGTCACTCTCATTAGTAGACAACCTTCGCTCACCGCTCACAGTTCCAGACGGCACCGCTAAGTAGATAAAAACATCTCCCCTAGTCTACTCCATGCTTTGCTTCAGTTATTGTTACGTTGCTGTACGGTTGATGGTGCGACGTTTCTCCTCCTCCTCTCGTGAGTCGCTACTTTCTCGACATCGCTTGATATTGACTCGGTAAATGGACACACATGCAACTAATGTGAGATTTAATTGCCACAATAAAACGTCATATTAGCTGCATCTGTGTCTGTTTACCTAATTTTCTGTCGGTAATTCAATCATTATTACTAATATCGAATCACTCGCCCGTTAGTTTTCTTCCATCTGTGCCTGATTTCTCCCCTATACCGCCTCTTATCCCCTCCTTACTCTGCTCCACCTTGCCCTAGCTGCCTCTGCTCCACATTGCCCTTGCTGTACGCATGCCCTCCGCTGCCTTCCTCCACAAAAACTGCCCTCCCACCAGCATAGAGCGTGCGATTCACCAAGATCACCCCCGCTCTAGGACTTTAATTCAAAGGCGTTCTTAGCTTTCCTAGTTGGAGATAATCTAAAAAAAATCTGTTGCTTCATATTAACTGGTGCAAAATTCTTTTCAGTGGTGGATATACACATTAATGATTGGACTGTTGCTCTTGTAACTTATTAGTAAAGATTTTGTTTCAAGACTCGAAGCCCAAGACCGGGAGAGGTAGGTGTCTTGTGTGTGGGTCTCAGGGCTTGACTCCCTCCCTCCAACTGTCTCACCTTCAGGCCATTGACGTGTGGACCGGCGTATGCCTCACCTTCGTCTTCGGGGCGCTGCTTGAGTTCGCGCTCGTCAACTACGCCTCGCGCTCTGATAAACACCGCGAGAAGATGAAGGAGAAGCTGAAGGAGCAGAAGAAACAGTGGGAAGCGGAGCACGCCGCTGCGTTGGAAGCCGCCATGCAGGACCAGACGGAAGACGGGCACACCTTTGCAATGGTAAGTAACCTCAAGTAACATCACCAGTGGAACTCCGAGGTGCCAGAACACAGTGGGGAAGTCTCCTCCTTTAGCGGGGTCATAAGTTTGAATAGCCTTCCTTTTATTTATAAGTACACGAAGAGTATTTATGGCTTGCTTCCTTCTCCCATTACCAGCTACATGTATCAAGCTAGCTCTATGGTATTATATACAGATATAGATGAAATAAACACCACGATAAGAAAAAACACAACAGGATTGCCTAAGCGCTGTCGTAATTCCTCGGCAGATGCGAAATATATTTATGCGCTGAGGTGTTTGTTCCCTGTGTGTGTGTTTTTCCACACAGGTGTTTTTTCATATTTGTAGTCATGCATTCTTATATTGTTTTCTCCCCCCAATATGTCTTGTGCTCTGTAGGGTGAAGGTAGGATAGGCTTAGCCTCACTAGTTCATACCTTTACTTAACTTGTGTAGCAGTCATGATGTTTCAAAGGTTCCGGCACCACTGAGTCTCTTACTGTGTTTCATTCCGTGTTCGTTTTGCCTGTTTATCTGTGTTCCCTTCATGTTTACATCCTGAGAATGGAGTGATCAATTTGCTTGGCCAGATAGTGTGGACAATCCCTAGTGAAATTTGACATGCAAGTTGACCTTCATAAAATGTCTTAATTTTCCCCCGTCTACCTGTGTCCCCTTTCTTCCTTACTAGGGGCCCCCTAAAACCTCTTATATCTCCCACACTAGAAACCCTTTGACCACGCTCCCCTAGATTAGAAACCAATGCAATAGAGGAATGTAGAGGAAGAATGTGGGGTAGAGGGGTTTCAGTTTTTTGGCTAGAAGTCATTCATGTATAGTAGAGCTTCTTCTAAAAGGGTGTTTCAAATCTTGCCCTGTCCAGCCTGCTTCTCCACCCCGTCCACGACGGTTGATGGACCTGCTTATCGCTAAGACGGTAAGTGTGGCACCTGTCCAGGTGCTAGGAGAGTGACTCATGCCTTGCCTTGCTAGGAGGTAGTGACACACGCCTCACACACTCACCTGCCTTGCTAGGAGATAGTGACACACGCCTCTCACACTCACCTGCCTTGCTAGGAGACAATAACACACGCCTCTCACACTCACCTGCCTTGCTAGGAGACAATAACACACGCCTCTCACACTCACCTGCCTTGCTAGGAGACAATAACACACGCCTCTCACACTCACCTGCCTTGCTAAGAGACAATAACACACACCTCTCACACTCACCTGCCTTGCTGGGAGACAATAACACACGCCTCACACACTCACCTGCCTTGCTAGGAGACAATAACACACGCCTCTCACACTCACCTGCCTTGCTAGGAGACAATAACACACACCTCTCACACTCACCTGCCTTGCTAGGAGACAATAACACACGCCTCACACACTCACCTGCCTTGCTAGGAGACACTAACACACGCCTCTCACACTCACCTGCCTTGCTAGGAGACAATAACACACACCTCACACACTCACCTGCCTTGCTAGGAGACAATAACACACACCTCACACACTCACCTGCCTTGCTAGGAGACAATAACACACACCTCTCACACTCACCTGCCTTGCTAGGAGACAATAACACACGCCTCACACACTCACCTGCCTTGCTAGGAGACAATACCACACACCTCTCACACTCACCTGCCTTGCTAGGAGACAATAACAACACCTCTCACACTCACCTGCCTTGCTAGGAGACAATAACACACGCCTCACACACTCACCTGCCTTGCTAGGAGACAATAACACACACCTCACACACTCACCTGCCTTGCTAGGAGACAATAACACACACCTCACACACTCACCTGCCTTGCTAGGAGACAATAACACACACCTCTCACACTCACCTGCCTTGCTAGGAGACAATAACACACGCCTCACACACTCACCTGCCTTCTAGGAGACACTAACACACGCATCTTAATACTAATAAATTGATGAATAAGATACACGAGCAACACTTAAAAAAGCCTGCAGTGCAGGCGGAGAGTTTCGCCAATAAAGACCCCTAAGTGTCGTTCGTACATGTGTCTTAACCATCGCGCCTCTGCCATACGATCATTCTGGTTACAGAATGCAAGACTGCAGTCTAGCATTCTGTAACCAGATTTCTGTTTTATTTTTACGGGGGTACTGAGCTGTTACAAGTGAACATTGTTCTCTTTTCTCAACTCAACTAACTTGAAAATAATCAAATCCTCTCCCTAAACGTCTTCGTGTAATTGAGTAGCTCAGTAAATGTGTGCCACTGTACACTGCGCTGACATATGCCTCCATACTTATGTTTTAAGATTGGAGGTTACTAGGTATCACTGACAATACAACTACCGACAGTGAGAATGGCTATTATTATTATCATTATTATTATTATTATTATTATTATTATTATTATTATTATTATTATTATTATTATTATTATTATTATTATTATTATTATTATTATTATTATTATAATAATATTCATACAGCGACTGTGGTATAAGAGGTAATCAAGTCTAATGCATGAAAGGAGAGGGGTAACTCATCTTCAGTGAATCAAGAGTTTTCCACGGGTATCAAGGCACTCACTTTGAAGGCTACCCTGTTGTTGCGTTGCACACTGTTCACAATCATTCGGGAGTGTTGCAGTGCTCCTCTCTGTCAAAGAATGTTGCACAAGCAGACAGTCAAGACTGTATTGTGTTGAATAGTCTTGCGTGTTCCTCCTAGTACCGTCGTCTGGACTGTCTGAGGGAATTAGACATATGCACAATCAAGACGTTTATTGATGGGAACGTTTTGCCACTAATAGTTTTATCAGTCCTAATGATTGTGCATATGTATGTCTTATTTACACAGTCTATCCATGTTAATATATCAGTTCTCGTCTGATTCCTGTTTTCTCTCCACTTATATATATATATATATATATATATATATATATATATATATATATATATATATATATATATATATATATATATATATATATATATATATATATATACTAAACCAAAATTTGGTTCATCTGATTCTAGAGTTATTTATGTGAATCGAACTGTACACACACACACACACACACACACATATATATACACACACATACACACACACACATACACACACACACACATACACACACATACACACACACACACACATACACACACATACACACACACACATACACATACACACACACACACACACACACACACACATATATACACACACATACACACACATACACACAAACACACACACTCAAACACTTTCTATTTTATATATTAGATATATAATTTGTTAATACAGCAGCAAATAGATAAAAAAGTTTTATTTCAATTTTGATTTATATACCCAAGAGTTTATACATATATAAACTAAATTGAATATATATGTATATATATATGCAGACTAACAACAGTATCTTGTATTTTAAATATTATCTTTTCTCTAAACTTTACCCTTTGTGTAAACATCACCTTTTATGTAACCTTTTGTCGAAATTTTACCTTTTGTCTAAATTTTACCTTTTGTCTAAATTTTACCTTTTGTCTAAATTTTACCTTTTGTCTATATTTCACCCTTTGTGTAAACATCACCTGTTAATTTAACATCAGTTAACACGCCTGGTGTCTAAACTGTCTATTGTAATTCATCTAATACAATACAAGCCACAATATCGTGGCTGGAATAACATGCATTTTAGAGAGAGAAATTGTAGAGGACATTTCTCTCCGTCAAGAACTATTATTAGACCACAAATTATGATTTGATATTGATCCTGAACGCTTGTAAACGTCGTTTAAAAAAAATCTAATTTCGAAAGCTTGGGTTGTTAGTGGTTAATATCCGCAAGATTGAATATAGTTTCAGTGGATGGGTTTCAACGCTTCGTTATACGCAGGTAGTGGCATAGGTGATTTCGTTCTGCTGTTTACGAATTTCTCTCTCCCCCGTGTTGCGCCCCGCAGAAGCCGCTGGTGTCGCGTCACAACGGCGGGATGGGTGGGGACAAGGGGCGTCCCTGTGAGATCCACCTTCAGGCGCCGCGCAAGAACTGCTGCAGGACGTGGCTGGCCAAGTTCCCAACCCGGAGCAAGCGCATTGATGTCATCTCCCGCATCACCTTCCCTCTGGTCTTCGCCTTCTTCAACATGGCCTACTGGAGCACCTACCTCTTCACCGAAGACGAAGAGGAGGAGGATAACCCCAAGTAAACTAAGAGGTGAGTACTTGAAGGGGAGTTACCGAGTACTTCGACTTACCTTAGATCAGAGGTGAGTACTTCGACTTACCGGAGATCAGAGGTGAGTACTTCGATTTACCGGAGATCAGAGGTGAGTACTTCGATTTACCGGAGATCAGAGGTGAGTACTTCGATTTACTGGAGATCAGAGGTGAGTACTTCGACTTACCGGAGATCAGAGGTGAGTACTTCGACTTGACTTATTGGAGATTCAGAGGTGTGTATTTCAAGAGTGAATTTCACTATGTAACACAGTGTATGAATATCACTGTGTTACCTTTTTGGCAGATCAGAATTGCAATGCTTTGGTAAATTAAACTGTTCAAATCATTATTATTATTATTATTATTATTTTTATTATTATTATTATTATTATTATTATTATTATTATTATTATTATTATTATTATTATTATTATTATTATTATTATTATTATTATTATTATTATTATTTTTATTATTATTATTATTATTATAAAATTAATAATAATAATAATCTTCAGGGAAGAAAATCTGATTTTTTCCCAAAGTTGTCTGGAGTATTTTCTTCCATTACAGCTACTTAATTTTTTTTCCACTGGCAGAATTTATATATCAGAAAATCTTTTCTCTGAATTTATAACACAATTTTCTCCCTCCCTACAGTTAGCACCTCGGTTCGACACCAGAGCAGACATGGGAGGCTTGGATGGTCGCAGCTGTTGACAGAAATATCGAGTACTCTTCCACCTGAGATGACACATCAGTACCTGGTTGGGTAGAGAACCACGAGTAATGTGAACCATTGACGTGGTGCAACCTAGGGGGTTAGAATCGTAGACGTGTGGTAGTCTGAATGACTAGACTCGTGGGCATTTAGATACGTGGGATGCTGGATTCTGGACCACTGGAACTATGGATGGTCGAATCCATGAATGATTGGTACTACAGACAACTGAAACCACAAATAATTGGTACCTTAGTGAGCTGAAACTCATCTGAGGCTGAGGTATCAGTTTTCTAAATACTTATTAGACAGCAAAACAAATTTATGACTGTAATCCCGGAAAATAACGTTCCATAGAAACTGAAACAATAAATAACTGGAAATATTTAGTAGCGTGGTTCCTGGTTAACCTGGACTATTGATAACTGGATCATTGAATGACTGGGAACGTAGGTAACTAGAAAAGTAGTGACTGGCCCGATAAAAAGATTCTGGAAAAGCGAAGAGCGAAAAAAAAAAATTATGGAATCACCATAACAACTGTAAAAAAAAAAACGTCAACAAATTATATCCACGAATCCGGATTCCTACTTCGTCGTACGTAACTGGAAATAAAAGTGACTGGGAGAGTAGGTAACTCTGAAAACAAAACATAGGTACCTGAGGCAGTATAAGTGACGTAATGAAACAAAAGAACACATAGGAGGATTGAAGGTAGGATGCAATCCTCTGTTATAGTTCTAGAAGGACTGGGCCATCAACGGCATAGGAAGGTGACCAACGAAGGTGATTGACTATCTTCGTTATTAAAGCCGGAAAGGAGCTAACAGTGTTTACGAATCCGGCTGCGAGGTGTATATTATTAAAGCGTCTGTGTAGAGAAGGGCAGAGAGTAAATACTATGAGAGACAATAATAACATTAGTAATAATGTATTAGTGATTCCTGTTCTTCCAAGTGAGATTATCCTCTATGTAAAAGGCATGTAAATTTGTGTGTGTATATATATATATATATATATATATATAAAGAGGAATTGTAAACGAATATCTTGAGTTTGAGGAATGTATATGTAGACATTAAGGTGAACCGGTCACTTCACGTCATGCTTAGCAAGGGTCGAGTCTCTGAACATTTGAAAAAACCATTACCACGTTTATCATGATTTTCCGAATCGACTCAAAAACATTTTTGAGATGGTAGGGGGAGGGAGATTTCGAGAGATGACCAAAATTTGATAGACGTTTCGATTCAAAGCACGTTTTTTTTTTGCCTATTGATAATAAAGGAATGTTTAAATACAGATAACTACATGATAACTTGAAGGCGAATAACCACGAAAATCAATAGAAACAAATATTAAACAGTATGACGTAATGTTACGTAAGATGACATAGACGTTACGCAACATGGCCCAGATGTTACGCAACATGGCCCAGATGTTACGCAACATGGCCCAGATGTTACGCAACATGGCCCAGATGTTACGTAACATGGCCCAGAAATCACGTAACAGTCATAATACTCCTTCACAGTGACTTTTCTAGTAAAACTGTTACTACCAATCATCTGTTAACTAGTTGTACAAAGAAGTTAATAGCCAATAAGACATCTTTAATGTTGACATGACGTCAGTGATGTCAAGTTGCCAGAGTTTCCTTAGCAATAAGTACACTGTATTCTCACCTTCAAGGGGAACATGAGAGAGCTTCCAATTCTATAGGGATCAGGTATATGGGATCTAAGAGCATTTAAGGAGGATTGGTTTCATATAGCAGTAGTTTTTTTTTAATTTTAGGGGAGCTAGTCCTTTATGATTTGTTTATCGAAAATAGGACTTTGTTTACAAACAGTGGGACTTTGTTTATCAACAGTGTGACTTTGTTTATCAACAGTGTGACTTTGTTTATCAACAGTGTGACTTTGTTTATCAACTGTGGGACTTAGTTTATCAACTGTGTGACCTTGTTTACTAAGTGTGGGCCTTTGTTTACTAACAGTGTGAGTCTGTTTTTCAACCTTTTTTCATCATTTTAAAATATTTTGAAGCTTACCGCAGTCTGGGGCGGAAAAAAACATGTACTAAAATTACAAATACATCCACAGGGAGTGGTTGACAGCAGGGAGGGGTTGACAGCAGGGAGGGGTTGACAGCAGGGAGGGATTGACAGCAGGGAGGGGTTGACAGTAGGGAGGGGTGGCACAAGGGAGGGATTGACAGCAGGGAGGGGTTAACACCAGGGAGGGATTGACAGCAGGGAGGGATTGACAGCAGGGAGAGGTTGACAGCAGGGAGAGATTGACAGCAGGGAAGGATTGACATCAGGGAGGGGTTGACAGTAGCGAGGGGTTGACACCAGGGAGGCGTTGACAGCAGGGAGGGGTTGACACCAAGGAGGGATTGACAGTAGGGAGGGGTTGACACCAGGGAGAGGTTGATACCAGGGAGGGGTTGACAGCAGGGAGGGGTTGACAGCAGGCAAGGGTTAAAAGCAGGGAGAAGGTAGGTAATCCTTAACCTCATCTAAAGTTTACCAAAAATAAAATTCTTGTAAATCAATTCAATCTATCACAACTTCTTTGCTAAAGCAATTGAAAAAGTTCATCCAAGATTGAATAAGAAGTATAAGGCCTTTACAACATCTATTCAATCTTAGATGGACCTTTTCAACCGCAATTTCAATAAAAAAAATCGTACTATATAAAGGAGGTTTAAAATAGAATTGACTTGAGAAGTACTCTCATAACGCAGGGGTTACGTTCCTGAGAATCAGCGTGTACTATGAAGTGAAGAACGTAGTAGCTGGTTACGTTCCAGTAACTCCCTTGTGACGTGAATTTAAAAGAATACGGGATATATTTAGTTGTGTTCCAACAACTTGCTGCCCCAGTTACCATCAGTATTAACTTTACGTAAATCTGACACTTTCACTTTCTTTTACAGCTTTAAAGATTCGTGTTTCTTCTTCTTCTTCTTCTTCTTCTTCTTCTTCTTCTTCTTCTTCATCTTGTCACCTCCAGCATCACTAGTCTTCCGGTTAGATTCTATGTACTAGAGACCTGATAGAATAATGGCAATATCAAAAAATAGATTTATAAACACGGAGGACCAAGCCACACTCAGCGTAGGGGTGATCACTGGTGCACATGAAATGCTCTAAAACCGTCAGTCTAAACTGCGTCGGGAGGGAACAATTCTACAACATGCAGTATGCAAAATTTTGCATGGGACTTGGTATCGGTACCACAGTGCGTGGTACCGATACTACAAACGTTAGCTAATATTTTGTTTTTTAAGACTAGAATGTCAAGGTATAACCCACTATGTAAAAAAGTTGCATTACGGTTATTGAAAGTCGCTGCGAGAAAATAGCGAAGCGTGATATCGTGAAGCGTAAAGTAACAAAACGTGTAATCGCGAAGCGTGAAATATGAAATCGCAAAGCGTAAAATCACGAAACGTGAAATCTCAATCTGCGAAACGTGAATTGCGAAGCGCGAAATTGCAGAACGTGAAATCGCGATCCACGAAGCGTGAAATCTCGAAGCGTGTAATGGCGAAACTTGAAAATCGCGAAGCGTGAAAATAGCGAAGCATGAAAAATCGCTTTTGTAAATGGCGTTTACTCTCTCACAGCCGTTTGGACAATAAGAGCGACAGTCCCAGCGCTCAACCATCGAGTACAAGAGTTGTGTTGTCACGGTGTTGAAAATACCCAGCCCGGTGTTGTGGCTCTTGTGTTGCAGCACACTCTGTGTTCTCTTCCACTTGCAGTGTATACTTTATCTGCGTATACTTCTCGTGTATACTTGTATACATCTTCTTATCAGTATTATATGTACATAGAAGGGTTGTATGTTTGAAATTTGTCTCTGATTCTTATTGCTCGTCTTGCTGTTATTGTCTTCTGTTTCTGTTTATTCTCTTCTATTTCTTAGTGTTCTCGTGGTACTCTCTCTCTCTCTCTCTCTCTCTCTCTCTCTCTCTCTCTCTCTCTCTCTCTCTCTCTCTCTCTCTCTCTCTCTCTCTCTCTCTCTCTCTCTCTCTCTCTCTCTCTCTCTCTCTCCATCACGTACTCCTCAAAATCCTCTGTTCTATAACACTGTAAACAGTTATTATATGTGATAATTTACAGAACACTCGCTAAAACGTAATTAACCCTTACGGAACGAGTACGTAAGTATCATTCTGAACGAACGAGTGAACAAGTGTTCATGTTTCTGCTCAAAAAACGTTGCTAAGTGTTGTTGATCTTGAACACTTCCTCTGAGCACTGACTCTGCTAATTCCATGGTTATGGTGAAGTGGATAAGGTTGAAAATCTTAGATATTAGCGTGTCGTTATAGCCACTGTGTTAATGTTGGCAATTTGTGAAGCTGATAAGGACGGAAAGACGTATATTTTAGCGTGTAATTATGGCCTCTGTGATAATGTTTTGAGGGTCATTGATGTTTACAAAGTTGAAAGAAATATATATATTACCTTGTAGTTTTAGTTATGTTAACGTTGGTGGTTGATAAGAGAGGAAAAGTGGTGGAAAATGAACGAAGATGAATGGGATTTCGGGGAAGATGAGTAGTATTATTGATAGTGAAGGAATGAAAATGAGAGGTTACGGTGATAGTGAGGCTTTGATCTTCGACGAGCACTCAAGATTACGAAGAGAACATAAGGAGGAACACTGCAGGAGGCCTACTGGCCCGTACTAGGCACGTTCTTCTCGAACCCACTAAAAATTTTTTACCCAACACCTTTACAAGACGTTGATTGGAACAACTCACACCCAACTAATATTTCAACTCGTCAATAGAAAGCCAAAATATATCAGAAATTCTAACGTCAGTTGAGGAAAAAACACGAAAGTGAGTGAGGTTTCAGTAGGCACTACGACATTCGTGTGAGTGCCATCCACACACGAACACAGGAGCACCGACAACATCATGCACGAATGACACACCCAAAAATGCATTTGGAAAAAAAGATTTGCAACAAAAATGCTATGTTTAAATGCAAAATCTTAAAATAAACAAAACAAAAAAGGGCGCAGTTGAAAATTGAAATTGTTTAAAAAGCAGCAACAAGAAAATATAGATTATTTTATAGTTGGTGAAGTGGTCAATACGCCGGAAGTGTTGGAGGCTCGATCCGCCGCCCGCTAAAAGCGGCTCTATCTCTGATCAGCCAACCTGTTAGTGTAAACAACTTAGCAGACAAATAGTTGAATCTAGTGGCTTCTTTAGTGGCTTACAAACTACACATGATACTATCAATAATAGTAATAATAATGATAATAATAATAATAATAATAATAATAATAATAATATAATAATAATAATAATAATAATAACAATCATTTTAATTATTATTATTATTATTATTATTATTCGTGGGGAAGCACTAAGGTCACTGGGAGGAAATCAGGTTTGCTCCGAGGAAAGAGAGGGCACATCCAACTCCTCTGATCAAAGGTATCTTCCTAGAAGGGTGAAAATAGTATTTTATCTCATTAGTCCATGAGTTCTGTTCCTCTCTCTCTCTCTCTCTCTCTCTCTCTCTCTCTCTCTCTCTCTCTCTCTCTCTCTCATTTTGTATATATATATATATATATATATATATATATATATATATATATATATATATATATATATATGTATATACAAACTATCTTCACCTGTCGTAGGTATCTATAGATATAAGTATATGCGGTTGTAAGGGAGAAATGTTGTCGGTTTTTCACCATTCTAGAAATCAATTTTAATATAGATCTTTTTCTGTACATAAAGAATAAACTAGAATACATTTGCAGATATATAAATTCTTCTGACTATTCTATACTCCAGCATACTCATTAAGGATAGATAGTCTTAAATAGGCGGAATAGTGACGTGCGTATGGATAGTGAGGTGTGTATGAGTACTGATGAAACTATTACTAGTTATCTTTCTATAGAAGCAGTTAGGTGATAGTGGAAAACTGCAATCTAGATTATAGGCGCTGTTAATATTCTGACATAAATTTTTGAAATTTTTTTGCCTCCTGTCACCCGTATCCTAGGATGTATCCTAGGATGTATTACGTACTCTCGTCTGCTGCATCCTAGATTTTTATCACTCACGTGTCCTGCAACCTAGAATGTGCACAAAAAATTCTGAAGCCTTCTAGATGATACACTCTACCATCTGTTGCATTCTTGATACTAGAATTTACACGCTCCTGTCTAATGCCTTCTTCATCCTGAAATATACACATTCCTGTCTAATGCCTTCTTTATCCTGGAATATACACATTCCTGTCTAATGCCTCCTGCAATGTACAAACTAATGCCTCCTGTAATGCCAGACTCCATTCACTCCTGTTTACTGCTTCATACGCCCTAGAACATGCTCTCTCCTGTCTCCTATCTAAGTTCACTGCTGTCTCCTGCCTCCTACGTAATAAAAGATGCTCACTCCTGTGTCCTATCAGCACTCACTCCCGTTCCTGCTGCATCCTACATCCTAGAAATGCTCATTCCTGCCTCCTATCTACACTCACTCTTGTTTACTGTCTCCTACGTCCTTTACGTCCTTAAAATTGCTAACTCCTGCCTCCCATATGCACTCACTCCTGTCTCCTGCTGCATCCTACATCCTAGAAATGCTCACTCCTGCCTCCTATCTTCCGATTTTAAGTTTTAAGCAGTGTTAATATCCTTTCTCTCCAAGGAGACCTTACTGCTTCAGCAGGTGGGGTTTATTGAGGTTTAATGACTGTGTTGAGGGAGGTTTTTGTTTACGTACATGAAGACTGACTCTCAGTGTGTGAAACTGATTCTGCCTCTGTCTCTTTTCTCTGTCTCGCTTTGATTTCGGTTATCTTCTTTATTTTTATGTTTCGTTTCTTCTCCCCTGTTCTTCCGTGCGCCGTGTTTGGAGGTTATGTGTACGGACACACACACACACACACACACACACACAAACAGTTCCTACACCATCTTTAACTTCTCTCATTCTTCATTCTTTCCCTTCATATTTTTTTTATTTCTCTTTTTAGCATTTTCTTTACCTCCTTCTTTTCTTTCGACTGTAATCCTTTATTCATTATTTATTATGTTTTTAAATATTTTGATTCTGTTCCTTGTCTCTCTAATCTAACTTGATGGGATTAGATTCCTTGAGGCGATGTAATGAAGGTTAGAATTCTCTTATGGCTATGACGACAATATCTGGAGAAAGAGTTGCCACTGGAATGACGTTTCGCTCAGGGTACAGTTTTATAAAGTTCTATCCTGATCGAAACGTAGTCCCAATGATAACGTGTTAAATTGTGTCCTTAAATACTTGTTTGTTCTCTTTATGACTTCACAGTGCATATAGGATTCTAGTTTTGAAACCGAGGCTCTTGACTCTTAGTAGTACTAGAACTGGTCCTAGTTCTAGTGTTGATCTACATTTGATTCAATGTTAGACTTGGTCTGGCTTCAGAGGCAAACTAACTCCTGGAAATAACCTAGAATTTCTATGATTTTAAACTGGGCTATCCATTCAATTTGGCCTTCATCTAGAACTCTATACTTGGTAGAACTGACTGAGTAGACTAACTTTAGCTCTAGAATAGAACTAACTTTGAACATGACTTTGAGCTGCAACTAGCGTGTGTCTGCCTAGTAAAGCACCTAGTAACATTATTCTGGCCTAGAGTTAGATTAGACTAAGCCCCCAGTTGTGTTATCTGGGACTCTCTCTGGCACAATAAATAAACAGTTTTATAGATGACAGAAAATAACACCAATTTGATATAGAATTTCAGTGGCATGCAAGGGATTCGAACCTGTGGATTAGTGGCATGCAGTGGAGTCGAACCTGTGGATTAGTGGCATGCAGGGGAGTCGAACCTGTGGATTAGTGGTTCTCAGGCTGCCAGTTTACCCTTCACCCACTGCAACACGGTAGGGGTCATTGATTGATCAGGAGATTGGTAGAGGGTGAGATTGGGAGTGTCAGACCCGCTAAATCATCTGTTCCAATCCTTACAATGTCATTGGAGTGTATATATACATTTTTCTCTGTGTGTAGTTACGGAGTTCTTGAGAGAGAATGGGTGTTGATGTATTATACACGTGTGAAACACTAGGGTATCTTTATTGTTGAAATGTTTCGCCCTCACAACAGGCTTCTTCGGTCGAATACAGGAGAATGTAACACTGGAGACAGGAGTAGTAATTTTGAGGGGATCAGTCCCTCAGCCTTGAAATGAGGTGGTCAGTCCTTCTGCCTTGATAGGAGGTTGTCAGTCCATCAGCCTTGATAGAAGGTGATCAGTACCTCAGCCTTGATAGTAGATGGTCAGTCCCTCAGCCTAGATACTAGGTGATCAGTCTCTCCCACTGTCTCCAGTGTTATACTTGCCAGTATTCGACTGAAGAAGCCTACTGTGCGGGCGAAACGCTCCGACAATAAAGATACCCAAGTGTCGCACATGTGTCTCATACATCAGCTCGTGGGTCTTGTTTACCATCAATCGTACAATAGATCGTGTGTTAAGAGACCTAGCTAGTCAGAGGTAGTTTATGAAGTTAGCTTTGCCAGTGGGAACAAGTCTGTCCTCCTGGGAAAAACATCCATTTGTAAACATTGATATTTTTTTCAGACTTTTTCTTCAATAATTAATTTCCAGATACCTAACTCAAAGTTAACATAGTTCAAGTTAACGTAAGTTAACTAAAAGTCAATCATTTATAACAAAAGCTGGGGAAAAAACTGTGTCAGTCTACGAGCGCAGCTTTTTTTGAGCATGTAAAAAAAAAAATAGCTCAACTTTTTTTTCCTAGGAGGATGGGTTCTGCCCTTATAAGTTACCCAGTACGCATGCGCGCTCCCCTTGCAGTGACGTCACGCGCATGCTCCGCCCACTCGATGACGTCAAAAGGTAAACACTGTGACGTCAGCAGTAGGCCACGCCCACCTCCTCAATCCAGGTTATACAGACGAGAATTTAAAACAAGTTTTTTCCTCCCACTGTATATAATACTGAAAAAAAATATGTGCATTACAGTAGAGTTAGTTTTTAAGCATTTATAGACTACATAAATGTAGTGGACATTTTCTCTTAATGAGAACTATAAATAGAGATATTAAAATCTGGAATAGACTTGTTATCCACTAGTTAATATATATATATATATATATATATATATATATATATATATATATATATATATATATATATATATATATATATATATATATATATATATATATATATATATATATATATATATAATATAATATAATATAATATAAATAAATAATTCTTATTCATTGTTCAATGTATTCACAATAAAATTAATAAGATTACCAGCTGATTTTATTGATGTAAATAAACCTGGAATATATTGAGGCTATATATATCAGTGCTGGTGTACACAGTAGTGGTGTACACGGTAGTGGTGTACACAAGTGCTGGTGTACATAGTACTGGAGTACACAGTGATGGTGTACAGTACTAGTGTACATAGTATTGGTGTACATAGTGCTGGTGTACATTAGTGCTGGTGTACATTAGTGCTGGTATACATTAGTGCTGGTATACATTAGTACTGGTGTACATAATGCTGGTGTACATTAGTTTTGGTGTACACAGTACTGGTGTACATAGTGCTGGTGTACATAGTGCTGGTGTACATTAGTGCTGGTGTACACAGTACTGGTGTACATAGTGCTGGTGTACATAGTGCTGATATACATTAGTGCTGGTGTACATAGTGCTGTTGTACATAGTGCTGGTGTACATAGTCCTGGTGTACGCACTGCTGGTGTACATAGTGCTGGTGTACGCAGTGCTACTGTACACTCCCACCCCATAACATTTTTCTCACCACCTCAGACATCGCCACCACTACATCCTGATCCAAGGAAGTGGAGCTGCCCTTTCAATTCCTCGGACCAAACCTGTTACCTCCCATTACCCCAGGCTCTGTATGGTCCATATGAGGGTTTAGCGCTTTCACGTGATTGTGTTACCACCGAGAGTATATACACCGAGGGAATATACACTGAGAGTGTATATTCCTCAGTGTATATACCAAGAGAGGTGTATATCCCTCAGTGTATATACGCAGAGAGGTGTATATCCCTCAGTGTATATACGCAGAGAGGTGTATATCCCTCAGTGTATATACCCAGAGAGGTGTATATCCTCAGTGTATATACCAAGAGGTGTATATCCCTCAGTGTATATACCCAAAGAGGTGTATACCCCTCAGTGTATATACCAGAGAGGTGTATATCCCTCAGTGTATATACGCAGAGAGTGTATATCCCTCAGTGTATATACCAGAGAGGTGTATATCCCCAGTGTATATACCCAGAGAGGTGTATATCCCCAGTGTATCAGTAGTATACCCAGTTAGAGAGTGTGTATATCCCTCAGTGTATATACGCAGATAAGTGTATATCCCACAGTGTATGTACCCAGAGATGTGTATATCCCTCAGTGTATATACGCAGAGAGGTGTATATCCCTCAGTTTATATACCCAGAGAGGTGTATATCCCTCAGTGTATATACCCAGAGAGGTGTATATCCCTCAGTGTATATACGCAGAGAGGTGTATATCCCTCAGTTTATATACCCAGAGAGGTGTATATCCCTCAGTGTATATACCCAGAGAGGTGTATATCCCTCAGTGTATATACGCAGAGAGGTGTATATCCCTCTGTGTATATGCCCAGAGATGTGTATATCCCTCAGTGTATATACGCAGAGAGGTGTATATCCCTCTGTGTATATACCCAGAGAGGTGTATATCCCTCAGTGTATATACTCAGAGAGGTGTATATCCCTCAGTGTATATACGCAGATAAGTGTATATCCCACAGTGTATATACCCAGAGATGTGTATATCCCTCAGTGTATATACGCAGAGAGGTGTATATCCCTCAGTGTATATACCCAGAGAGGTGTATATCCCTCAGTGTATATACCCAGAGAGGTGTATATCCCTCAGTGTATATACCCAGAGAGGTGTATATCCCTCAGTGTATATACCCAGAGGAGTTAATCAAAGATACTTTTCGAAAAAGTCACTGTCTGATTCGTCTTCCAATTTGAATAATGAAAATAATATTTTTGCATAAAAATTAAAAAAAAATCTCAGGCCTAGCATGACTTTAAAATGAATACAATCGGATTTAAGTTGAGACTCGTATTAAAAAAAATGGCTGAAATGCGCCATGCAGCAATTGCCTGAGCGATGGTAAATGCGTTTTCTTCTTTTTTTATTTGAGGGGGGGATCAGCCATACTTGGTGATGTTCTATGTCTCCCCCAAAAAAAATCGTTTTATTGATTCTTTCTGCTTATTTTATTTTTTTTGCGATTGCTGGCGGTATTAACAATTAAAATAATATTTGATGCATTTACTCCTATAATAATAATAATAATATTAATAATAATAATAATAATAATAATAATAATAATAATAATAATAATAATAATAATAATAATAATAATAATAATAATAATAATAATAATAATAATAATAATAATAATAATAATAATAATAATAATAATAATAATAATAATAATAATAATAATAATAATAATAATAATAATAATAATAATAATAATAAAATTAATAATAGCAACAATACAGATTAAAGGAGCCATTAAAATCTCCTATATAATTTAATATATTAATATAGAAACAATGGAATGTCTTGCTGCTGCTCAGGATTTCCTTATAATTGAGCTGGAGAACCGACCGAAAATTTTACCAGACGACATGTTAGGAACACAGGGAAAGGTGGATGAAGAACCAGCAAGAGTGGACCTATTTTTTGCCCAACGTTCACCGACGTAGGTGAATGCTGGTGAAATTATTGTGACCATCTTCACAATGCTATTCTTCTCCAGAGGCTGGGCAGTAAACTTCTTGATGTGGTGTGTCTCGTGGTGAACACACAGGCTAACTTTCCATCGGTAAACTTCTTCCTGGTAAGTTGATAGGAGTGAATTTCTTATCTAACACGAATGTCAGGAAGCGAGATGCTTCCTGCGTGTGTGTGTGTGTGTTCTGACGTCTCGGAAAAACTTACACTGTTCATGCGTAGGGGTTTTTGACGCCCCGTCGCCCCTTGCAGAGCTCCGAAGAATTCCACGTACATGGGAAGGAAGACAAGAGATTCCCCAGTATATTTCAGAATCCAAGCTTCGTGTCTGGAGGCCAAACTTCGTGCCTGGAGGCCAAACTTCGTGCCTGGAGGCCAAACTTCGTGCCTGGAGGCCAAACTTCGTGCCTGGAGGCCAAACGTCGTGCCTGGAGGCCAAACTTCGTGCCTGGAGGCCAAACTTCGTGCCTGGAGGCCAAACTTCGTGCCTGGAGGCCAAACTTCGTGCCTGGAGGCCAAACTTCGTGCCTGGAGGCCAAACTTCGTGCCTGGAGGCCAAACGTCGTGCCTCGGCTTCCGTGACATATTTAAAGCTCTTCAGAAATTCCGTTTAAGTTTGGTAAGATAGTTCAGGAAATGCGTCAAATACCTTATGACACCGCTCTTAATATTATGACGTCCCGTTACTGTAGAGTCTGGTCATATGACTGAGGCTTTCTCCTTGTTTATTAGTCCTCCGCTTTAAATGTTCAAGATAACATCATTTGACGTTTATTACGTAAGAATTCTCCCTCATGAATACCCGATCTTCTTGCAGACTGTTTTGCTGTTCACTGCAGCTTCCAGCATTATTGCTGTTTGGTGAAGTGGTCGTCCTGCTGTTCTAGCAAGCTGTTATATTGCCGCTATGGTTCAGAAGTTAGCTTATCTAGGAACTTGTTTTTGTCAGTCGCATTCTAAGTCGAGTCTAACCCAGCAAATACCGAAAACACACACACACGTACATACATTACTCTTGTATTTGTGAGTACATTTCATTACAGAAACGTACCAGTTGGAATAGTTTCTTGAGAGTATTATAGTGTACTGCATATTATCCAAAGTGCCCATAGCACCATTCACGATTTATGTACATAAGTATAATGATAATATGTAAGTAAAATAAGCATTGCACTAAAAGTTCTGTAGGAGCCTACTATACCTAATTAATTATTAAGTTTGCATTTATTGTAGAAATTTTGCTTGGATGGTTTGTATTCACCCAAGGTGGTATTAAGACGCTCACGTAAGATGCAGGATGACTGGATAAGAATTATTACTAAGACACTGTTGCAAAAACCAAAAACAGGTCGGATGCTAGAGAGGGATCAATAAGCTGCCCTTCTAGTATCCTCTGGAGATGTCTACGCTGATAGATGTCGCATTTCAAGCCTATCGACTACACGAGGGTCATCCAGGCTACATCTGCCCTCTACACCATACTAGTGAAGAATACTTTAATACCTAAAATAATGATTAAAGTAAACATACCCTGTGTATATACCGAGATGTATACACCTCTCGGTGTATACATCCAGATGGTCTCAAACCCACCTGCTTTGTTTCTGTCCTTGAAATTGCCCTTAATTTTTTTCCTGGTCTAGGAAGATAATCAGGGCAAGAGAGCTAATTAGGAATAATTGATGATGGTTGCCATCATGTGAGATTCTACAGTAATTACCAGGACTTATTTCCAAATTAATAAAAAATAGTCCAGATTATTATGACTTAGTCCTGATTATTCAACCTATAATATAACATGACCTAAATGATAATATAGATATCATAGATATCATTTTTTATCGGTTTATAGAATAGACATAAAAAGTAATTTACGAAAAAAAGTATTCAAGAATAGCAGCATCACAGCACAGGATATATATATATATATATATATATATATATATATATATATATATATATATATATATATATATATACCGAGAGCTTGCTTTAATCCCAGTTTTAGTTATTAAAGTATTTTCGTCTGATAATGGATAGGTTACGAGCGCCCTTAATGATCCCTTGTA
Source organism: Cherax destructor (assembly GCA_009830355.1). Taxonomy (NCBI): domain Eukaryota; kingdom Metazoa; phylum Arthropoda; class Malacostraca; order Decapoda; family Parastacidae; genus Cherax; species Cherax destructor. The sequence continues at coordinate 232,997 of WNWK01001042.1, read as the reverse complement.
TAATCCATAGGATTTAAACCCCCATTAACCCACTAACCCATCGCCTCTCAGAGAATACAGAATAGAAATTTTGAGCGATTCTAAAATGTCAAAAGGACTTAGAAATCAGAGAGCTTTTAGGTATTTTGACCCTCGTGCCTCACTGTTGCCAGGCCTGAAATACACTGGGAGAAAAGGTTCACTGACCTATAAGCTATTCAGTATTGCCACTTGAAGTAGGATTATTGTCCTTCATTGTTGCCAGATCATTTTTCCTGCACCTCTCACCTCACTGACGAGTATTCAGGAATTGTTTTTAAAAATATATTATTTTTTATGATTAAAATTCAGTCCATCTCTGCATGTTTTGTCCTTATCAGTATAAATAATTGTAAATAAAATTCAACAGTACATTTTGCAGTGAAATAAAATAAACAGGTCGCCATACAACAAATCTCTTTCGAAATATATATATATATATATATATATATATATATATATATATATATATATATATATATATATATATATATAGTAGAACAACATAGATAACAACTCAGGGCTACATCTCGTATACTTCGCCCAGCTCCACGGCGGTGGGCCGCGTGCCCAGAATGCTGCAGGCATTTCCCCTCTGGATCGCAACACTGAGTCTCTGAAAGAGGAAGCTGGCTGCCCTGTTTTCCCTGGTTTCTAGTATGAGTTTTTCACCCATCTCTTTGAGGAACTTTAGAGCACACTTGCCCCATGCTCCAAGGGTCTCCGACCCTATTGGGATGAAGTTATAACAAGGGGGAAGGCGTTCATATTTGCGAGTCTTCTGGGTCTCCCTGTGGCTGGCAGCTCCACCCCCTTCAGCTTCGGATTATGGCAAGTAGGTGTCTGTCATTGTGGCAGCACAGGTGTAGTCCCAAGCAATCTGCTTACCATCCTTCCAGGGTAGCATGGTGGCTCCATCAAGACGCTTTTGACTTCCATCAGACCTCTGCACTTGGGGTTCCCGTTGGGCTGGCCAACGGGCTGTGGCGAGGCTTCTCTTTATGATGTCGTTGACTCTCCATATGTCTAGCATACTTTCCTTCTGATGTGTGACACACGAGACCATGAAGTCCGAATTGATCAGCCGTCGCCCTGCCGCAAATACACCTATGTTCAGTGAGGATGGGGGCGGCTAGGCGAAGAGCAACACCAATCCGAATGGCCTGTAGGTCGAGTCGAGTGCCCAGGGAGAAATTGTGAACAGCTAGAAGGAAATCTCCTGAATGTGGTGCCTTCACCGCTAGGAGACGAGCTTTGTCCTTTCCTGAAGCGTTGGTGAGCATTGCGTTGGCGATTTTTTCCTTGATCGGTTTGTCTCAGTGGGACTGTTTGTGCTCTTTGGGAGGAGCTGGTCTACTGGGGGAGTCTACAAGGGTGTCCCACCGCACGGCTGCTTCAGTGAACCTGGGGTCTTGAGCTCCCACCACACCTCTCAAGCGTTCGGGGACGATCTTGACTAATCCACTGGAAGCCAAACACTTTTCTCAGCCGACGTATTAAATCCAGTACATGTTATATGTGATTTTTTTAGAAAATGCATGTAAAATAGAATTGATGTTATAATATAAAAAAAACTTATTACAGTTCTGAGACCAATTTTCTAAGCTGTATTTTGAAGGAAAAAAACTGGCAAAAAATTGATTATTTTTGTCACTACTACTATTACTATTAATACTACTACTACTGTTACTATTACTACAACTACTATTATTACTACTACTATTATTTCTACTACTACTATTATTACTACTACTATTACTACTACTACTATTATTACTACTACAACTGCTACTATTACTACTACTACTATTACTACTACTTCTATTACTACTACTTCTATTACTACTACTTCTATTGTTAGTACAACTACTACTAATGCTGTTATTACTACTACTACTACTACTACTACTACTAATAATAATAATAATAATAATAATAATAATAATAATAATAATACTAAGAAGAAGAACAGCAACTACAAAAACTAACATCCAGAAACAATGGGGTCAAAAATTTTGTAAAAGGTCAGTCCTCTTCCTCTCTATTAACCCTTTCACACTATCTCCCTTTCTCCCACTCCTCTTTTCAATCTCTTTCTCTCCTCTCCTCTCTCCCTTCCCACAAAACACTAACTACACTGACGCAGCGCAGCCGAGGGGACAAAACATATTAGTTACAAAACTGTCCTCACCAGCGCCTCCGAATTCTGTCAGAGACAAACTTTCTCCCATTCACAAGAAGAGAAAGTGGGAATGAAAGCCACAATACCCTGGCTGAGTCAATTCACAATTAAACAATTCAGTGACTGAAACAATTCGCACCAACACAATACAATGACTGGAACAATTCCCAACTATCCCACAAATTCAAGACGAAACATTACACAACGTTTCGACCCTTCCTGGACCATTGGGTCCGAGACCCAAACGGTATCAAAAAAAAATTCATCCTTCAAAAAAATAAAAATATAATAAAATAATCCATAAAATAGGCCTAGGAAAGGTAACAAAACATCTAATTAGAGAATGTTTGTAAATAATTTCGCCCGTTTGCGAATTGTTAGGGATTTCAAATCTCTTTCATTGTCCACTGCATGTGGTAGGATTGGATGAAATAACTTTGAAAACGAGCCTGGTGCCCCGGGGGTATGGGGAAACATCGTCTAGCTCCGGCTAGGCGCCCATACTTATCTGGGGTCTGGACTCTTATACAGAGTTTGCAGGTTCGAGTCCTGCTGTGGACGTAGAGACAATGTTTGTATGTGTAGAGCATTATCACGTGATGTTTTACTCTCTGTAGATTTTTTACACACGCTCACACACACACACACACACACACAACACACACACACACACACATACACACACACACACACACACACACACACACACACACACACACAGTTTTTCGGTGGTTAATAAGACAATTTTTACATTCACAATTTTTCTGTCTCTCAACATTGCCAGTAAAATTACCATAATGACAGAATAATGTGGAGAGAGGCACATGTTGCCCACCCACCCACTTCATGGAGTGGGTGGGTGGGTATTTGGCTACGAGGATTTGTTGATGGGGTGGGCATGTGGGTGGCTGGGCGGTAGGATGGGTGGATGCTTTAAACATATGAATAATCTTAATGTATGATGTATTTCGTCTCTCAACCTTTCTTTCTCTGTCTGTCTGTCTCTGTCTCTCAGACTTTCTCTCTCTGTCTCTCTCACACGCACAAAACTCGCGTCTAGTAGAGACCAGTGAAGAAGCGGGGCCAAGAGCTGTGACTCGACCCCTGCAACCACAACTAGGCGAGCACAAAACTCGCGTGGTACTTCGTAAACGGAGGTACACTGAGAATCATATACTGAATCAATACTCTGGCTACTGTATACTGAGGGCAAGAGTCTCCCAGTTCAACAATATCCCTAAACCTGAGTTCAAAGACATCCCTGGACACCAGTTCAACAATAGGATTATTTTTTTCAATGGCTGAGACATTGTTGTACACTGAGAAAGATTTTATGTCACAGGAGCCACAGACTGGAGTAGACAGCATTACTGCTGGTCAGGTAATAGAGCCTCTAGACACATGCAAGTTAATCCCACATCATCTACTTCAAGAGGAATGAAAATTTATTTATAAGAGGAAGAATCCGTCACCAACTGTAGAAATTAATACGTCCCGATACACGTAGCTTTATTACTCTGTCAGACACGACCACTGATACACACATCTTTATAACTCTGTCAGACACGACCACTGATACACACATCTTTATAACTCTGCCAGACACGACCACTGATACACACATCTTCATAACTCTGTCAGACACGACCACTGATACACACATCTTTATAACTCTGTCAGACACGACCACTGATACACACATCTTCATAACTCTGTCAGACACGACCACTGATACACACATCTTCATAACTCTGTCAGACACGACCACTGATACACACACCTTCATAACTCTGTCAGACACGACCACTACCCAATGAGTCAGCTTAACCACAAGAGTACGCGGTGACGAACACATGAATACCAAATATATCATAACCACTAACACCCTCAGTGGACTTTATAAATTAAGAGGGTCTGAGCCCCAGAATTAACTACACTTGTACAATCCCCTTACACTACCACTCCTACAATACAGTCCAGTGATGCTCTCCCTCACAATCAAATCTAATCTAATGGAACTACAGCGCTTTCAAAACTATCTTGTGCTGAATACTCAGCACCAGATGGCAATATCGTGTTACAAATGAGCCATTCTACACTAAGGCGAATCTCTCGGTACTTCAATATCTGTTGGAAAAGTCTTACTGACAAATTGGAAACTCACCACGACATATCTTGACGGGATTATCCCAAAGACATGAAACATCCACAAAGTCTTCTACAAACTCCAGAATCTTCCGTCTATCTTCATCTGCAAATTGTCAAAGAAATCGTCCCCACAGGCCTGTGTTAGCGGACCTGGTAACTAGTTTAAGTCTAAATACCATGAGGTGAGTTCCACTTGTATACGATCAAGTGTCGTTGTTCTCTTTTCGACCATTGCTGCCTGCCCAGACCGACCATTGCTGCCTGCCCAGACCGACCATTGCTGCCTGCCCAGACCGACCATTGCTGCCTGCCCAGACCGACCATTGTTGCCTGCCCAGACCGACCATTGCTGCCTGCCCAGACCGACCATTGCTGCCTGCCCAGACCGACCATTGTTGCCTGCCCAGACCGACCATTGCTGCCTGCCCAGACCGACCATTGCTGCCTGCCCAGACCGACCATTGTTGCCTGCCCAGACCGACCATTGCTGCTTGACCTGACTGACCATTGCTACCTACCCAAACCAACCATTGCTACCTGCCCAGACTGGGTCATGACTTGATGTATCAGAACCTAACATCACATGCGCTTCAACTCAACATGTAGGTAACCCGATGGCACCTGCGGATCTGACCCGCGAGGACAAGGCAGCCCGGCTGGTTTACCTGGCTACCCATGACTTGGAGACATTGCTCCCAGTCCTAGCCGCTCACCCGCCACCTCGATGACGATGACGACGAAGAACTCAGCGAAGACAACACCTGAAGAATCCCGTAGATGATCAAGACCAATCACCACAGCTATACTCTCTCTCACTTCCTTCCATCTTATCCCCTATCCTTCTTCTTCCCCTCCGCTTTATAAAAAAAAAAAAAAAAAAAACTACAAGAGTCCGAAGCCCAAAGAGATACTGACGAAGACCCAAGAGGACGACTGCTGATGAAGATGCGATGCCAGAAGACAATCCCCACAGCAAGAGAGAAGAAGTCGCCCCCCACCCGGGGGGCCCCAAGAAAGAAGAAAGAAGAAGACGTCGCTCCCCACCCGGGGGGCCCCAAGAAAGAAGAATGAAGAAAGAAGATGATTGACACCCTCTACACAGGGGGCCAAGGCCGGGTCACCATTTGGAGAAGACCCGGGCCGGACATA
>WNWK01001042.1:200000-225000 GCA_009830355.1 Cherax destructor | reverse complement strand
CCGCAGACAGAGTATAGTCTAGGTGGCCAAAGACTGCAAACCTCACTCAAAGAAAAGATCTTGGGGTGAGTATAATACCGAGCACATCTCCTGAGGCACACATCAATCAGATAACTGCTGCAGCATACGGGCGGCTGGCAAACCTAAGAATAGCGTTCCAATACCTCACTAAGGAATCATTCAAGACTCTGTATACCATATACGTCAGGCCCATACTGGAGTATGCAGCACCAGTTTGGAACCCACACCTGGTCAAGCACGTCAAGAAATTAGAGAAAGTGCAAAGGTTTGCAACAAGACTAGTCCCAGAGCTAAGGGGATTGTCCTACGAAGAAAGGTTAAGGGAAATCGGCCTGACGACACTAGAGGACAGGAGGGTTAGGGGAGACATGATAACGACATATAAAATACTGCGAGGAATAGATAAGGTGGACAGAGACAAGATGTTCCAGAGAGGGGACACAGAAACAAGGGGTCACAATTGGAAGTTGAAGACTCCTATGAGTCAAAGGGATGTTAGGAAGTATTTCTTTAGTCATAGAGTTGTCAGGAAGTGGAATAGCTTAGAAAGCGACATAGTGGAGGCAGGAACCATACATAGTTTTAAGACTAGGTTTGATAAAGCTCGTGGAGCAGGGAGAGAGAGAGAGAGGACCTAGTAGCAATCAGTGAAGAGGCGGGGCCAGGAGCTATGACTCGACCCCTGCAACCACAAATAGGTGAGTACAAATAGGTGAGTACACACACAAAGTCTTGGAGAAAATCATCAGAAAAAGAATGGTGGAGCATCTGGAGCAGAACAGGTTAATCAACGCCAGACAGCACGGTTTCAGGGAAGGCAAATCCTGTGTAACAAACCTCCTGGAGTTCTATGATAAAGTAACAGAGGTAAGGCAAGAGAGAGAAGGGTGGATTGACTGCATTTTCTTGGACTGCAGGAAGGCCTTTGACACAGTTCCTCACATGAGATTAGTAAAAAAGATGGAAGACCAAGCGTGTATAACAGGAAGGGCACTGGAATGGATCAGGGAATACCTCACAGGGAGGCAACAACGGGTCATGGTGCGTGATGAGGTATCACAGTGGGCGCCTGTGACGAGCGGTGTACCGCAGGGGTCAGTCCTAGGACCAGTGCTATTCTTGCTATATGTGAATGACATGACGGATGGGATAGACTCAGAAGTGTCTCTTTTCGCAGATGATGTGAAATTAATGAGGAGAATCACATCGGATGAAGACCAAGCAGGACTTCAAAGTGACCTGGACAAGCTTGACATCTGGTCTAGCAACTGGCTTCTCGAATTTAACCCCACCAAATGCAAAGTCATGAAGATCGGAGAAGGGCAAAGAAGACCGCTGACAGAGTACAGGCTAGGTGGACAAAGGCTACAAACCTCAACAAAGGAGAAAGACCTTGGGGTGAGTATAACACCAAGCACGTCTCCGGAAGCACACATCAACCAGATAACCGCGGCAGCATATGGGCGACTGGCAAACTTAAGATTAGCGTTCCGTTACCTTAACAAGGAATCGTTCAAGACACTGTATACCGTATACGTCAGGCCCATACTAGAGTATGCAGCACCAGTCTGGAACCCACACCTGGTCAAGCACGTCAAGAAACTAGAGAAAGTGCAAAGGTTTGCGACAAGGTTAGTTCCACAACTCAGGGTCTGTCTTATGAAGAAAGGTTGAGGGAAATAGGACTAACAACACTGGAGGAAAGAAGGGTCAGAGGAGACATGATAACGACATACAAAATACTGCGGGAATTGACAAGGTAGATAGTGACAGGTTGTTTCAGAGAGGGAACACAGAAACAAGGGGACACAACTGGAAGCTGAAGACTCAGATGAGTCAAAGGGATGTCAGGAAACATTTTTCAGCCACAGAGTAGTCAGGAAGTGGAATGGACTAGAGAAAGATATAGTGGAGGCAGGAACCATACATAGTTTTAAGACAAGGTATGATAAAGCTCATAGAGCAGGGAGAGCAGAGACCCAGTAGCAGACAGCGAAGAGGCGGGGCCAGGAGCTGAGTCTCGACCCCTGCAACCACAATTAGGTGAGTACAATTAGGTGAGTACACACACACACACACACACACACACACACACACACACACACACACACACACACACACACACCTCAGCGTGGGAAAATAGTAAGTGCTTGCCACATGGATAACAGTTCAATATTCCGCCTGGAATACTAAGCTGTTATCCTGGTGACGCTCACACAGCCAGAGGCAAGTCAGGTGTTGTCGTGGTCATGTGTTGTCGTGGTCAGGTGTTGTCGTGGTCAGGTGTTGTCGTGGTCAGGTGTTGTGGTCACATGTTGCCATGTAGGGGATGACATCAGGTCTCAACGCTTGTAATAATTGTACAATTTACCGACAAAACGTTAAGTGTCTAATTAGTTGCACCTGTGTTCATTATCTTGTCTCTCATACGTTGCACCTTATTGATAAACTCCTGCACTGATAATGGTATTTGAATCAGCAGAGACATTAGGCACCTCGGTAATATTGCAATCGGCTACTGATTTGCATAGAAACCAGTCAATAGGAATATTCGAATCCTGAATGAGAGAGAGAACCAAACTCATCATGACGGCTCATCAACAAAGTTCTCTTCTACAGAAATAAGATATACAGTGCTGAGGAGAGCTGGTAATAAGAAGGGCATTTTCTACTACGTTTCGCTCTCTAGGGGAGAGACTGGTGGAGATCACCTGGCAATTCCTCTTCTTTGTGGTTGTTAAAAGTTCCGTGTTCTTTAATATATTATGGCCAGGAGAGATATATATTGAAAAATAGCCTCATTTGCATGGCCTGCTGCCAGCAGTAGTGAAGGAAAGACAACGTTTTTCGCTCTCTGTGGAGCTTTATCACCTTATTTGACGTGGTAAAGCTCTGTGTGAAGCTTTTATCACGTTATTTGACGTGGTAAAGCTCTGTGTGAAGCTTTTATCACGTTATTTGACGTGGTAAAGCTCTGTGTGAAGCTTTTATCACGTTATTTGACGTGGTAAAGCTCTGTGTGAAGCTTTTATCACGTTATTTGACGTGGTAAAGCTCTGTGTGAAGCTTTTATCACGTTATTTGACGTGGTAAAGCTCTGTGTGAAGCTTTTATCACGTTATTTGACGTGGTAAAGCTCTGTTTGGATCTTCATCACGTTACCTGACTTGGTAACACGTCATGTTACTTGAGGAAGCTCTCGCTGGGTGATTTCTGGAGTGTTGTTGTCTCCGTCAAGCGTCGCCAGTTATCATAGACTCTAATTGGTTCGCCCTTCACACATTCAACGTCATGATTGGCTGGTTATTGGATGTTAGAGGTGAGAACCTTACTGCTCTGCTCTCTCTGTCTTAAGCTGTTGCTTTGAAAGTGTGTGGCTGACAGTTTCGTCTCCTCTCTCTGTCTACCGCTGTTTCCGTCTCTGTCTAGGTTCTGTCGTCCCAGTGAAGGCTCCTGGGTGTTAAAAGGCATTTAATTTCCCCAGTCTTCTAATAACATGCTCATTTTTTCCATTATAATCTACCTTGTTGTAGAGGCTCAGACCTCTACAACAACAATTATCCTCAAAGATTTATTAAGTTACACCATGAATTAAGGAAAGATCCTGGACTTCACCTTACGAAACAGACAAGCAAATGTGATAGTAATTATGAACAAGGTAGATTATAGTGGAAAAATGAATGTTATTAGAAAACAGGGGTACTTACGTGCCCTTAATGTGTCCTTAGACGTTCTTCTTCTGACCAAAAATTCCCTTCAACACGGTGTTTACAGGATTGATTGTAATGGCTGCAACTTATCTTGCTTGGGACAGACTGCCAAAACTTCTAAATGTTATATTGACACATCACCAAATTCGATACGAACTACGCAAGAATCATATAGGATTTTGACGATCCTGAGGCTGCGAATGAAGAATCTACGTTTCTGGAGGAGGTCGAGTGGAGGTTCCACACGGGTGAAGGCAGACGGTGGAGGCTGGTTGATGGGATAAATATTCTCGTTAGTTAAGCCACAAGTGATCATAACTTATGTACTTAGTACGGTAATATTCTCGTTTAGTTCGGTGGAAAGTTTTGTTCAGGTCACTGTAGCTCAGAGTACAAGTCACGGTACATGTCAGGGTACAGCTCAAGGTACAAGTCAAAGAACGGGCCCAGGTACGGTTCAACCTCATAGGTACACAGGTACTTATATACCGAGTTGACCTACACTCTCTTAATAAAACAGGCCTATCATATTTTAAACTACATCTATCCAGGGGATTATATGGTCTGTAAATCCACAGGGTCCCCCTAACCAGCTAACCCTGTCGTGTGTAAATTGTCTCTTTATAAAAGCGTTCCTCTCTAAGACGGATATTAATACAACAGTATAAGGTACTGAATGAAGCCAGAAGGGGTTGGGGTTGTGCAATACGGGGGAAATACCTTTCTCAGATAGTGTTGCGGCCATAATTACATATGGTGTGTATTTTGAGTTGCTAGGCAACACGGGAAGTAGATGATTATAAGAAACGTAGTGGAACACCTGGGAATCTTTATTGTGGAGAAACGTTTCGCCATCCATAGAGGGAGAGAGAGAGAGAGAGAGCTGACGTAGGTAACAGCTATTAGCTTGTAAATTAAGTTAGGAACCCTTAACCTAACCTTGTAAAACCCTGTGTAAAGAGAGAGAGAGAGAGAGAGAGAGAGAGAGAGAGAGAGAGAGAGAGAGAGATATGCAACCTTACAATCACTAGTTGTCTTTCTCTTTACGAGACAAGATATTCCTGATGAGAAACAAGACACTTCACATCATCTTGCCACATCAGAGTCGTAATGTGTGATACCACACAATGCTGGACCATGATGTGCCAGCCTTGCATCACCCATGCTCGCCCACTCTCCTCTATTCCTGGCCCAATCCTCCTTTAATTCTCCTCTTCTTCTCTCTCTCTCTCTCTCTCTCTCTCTCTCTCTCTCTTTTTACACAATTATTTTACAACTTTATTTACAAGTTAACAGCTGTTACCTACATCAGCTTATTTGAAAGTCTTTTTATTTTTATGAGACGTTTAAATATGGAACGGAATAAAGTCTCTCTCTCTCTCTCTCTCTCTCTCTCTCTCTCTCTCTCTCTCTCTCTCTCTCTCTCTCTCTCTCTCTCTCTCTCTCTCTCTCTCTCTCTCTCTCTCTCTCTCTCTCTCTCTCTCGTGCATAATCAACAGGGATGATACTAATTCACCACTTTAATGTAAACAAAGTCTAGAAAATATAGTCATAAACCCCAAAGTAAACCAGTTATTTTAGACGAAGAGGAAGAGGAGAGGAAGGGAAGGAGAGGAGGAACAGGAGGAGGAGAGGAAGAAGAAAGAGGAGAGAAGAAGAAGGGGAGATTAAAGGCACGAAGTTACTGCTGAAAGATTTGCACTGAGAAAAGTGAGAGAGAGAGAGAGAGAGAGAGAGAGAGAGAGAGAGAGAGAGAGAGAGAGAGAGAGAGAGAGAGAGAGAGAGAGAGAGAGAGAGAGAGAGAGAGAGAGAGATCAAGGGAAGAGAATTAGTGAGAAAGTGGGAGAAGAAAATCATGTGAAGGAGGAGAAATAAGACGAGATTGGTAAGAAAAAAGTAAAAAGACTGAGGGAGGGAAAATGAAAGTAAGAAGGGAAAAAATCAAGAAAGAGGCTAAAGGAGTAAGAGAGAGAGAGAGAGATAATGATCAGGGGACGTAAGGAAGAAGACTAAAGATAAAGTAAGAGGAAGAACAGGAAATGTGCAAGAGACAAGAGAAAATTATAATGGACAGTAAATGGAAGAAAATAATGATAAATAAGGGAGAGAATGTAGCAGAAAAACCGAGAAAAATAATAAATGATAAAAAACAAACAATAAACACTATAAGAAGTGAAGATGTTTACGTAGTGGAGAAGAGCGAATGAAGGAAGAGGCGAGGTCCGATAAAAGAAGAACAGGAAGACATTATCTCCCTCTTTATCTGTCCACTTTACTCGATTTATGTAACTTTGAGTTTTCTTTATGCTCTCCATTACTCCAAAGTTCTCTCTCTCTCTCTCCTCTCTCTCTCTCTCTCTCTCTCTCTCTCTCTCTCTCTCTCTCTCTCTCCTCAGGAAACAGATACGAGATAGCATTCAAACCTTTAAAAAACAATAATTTTCCCATAGCCAAACATGAGTCCAGTCATTAAATCGTAACAATAGAGTGAAACCTCGAAGCAAGAGAGGCAACACTAACGTGCGTAAAGTCATATTTTGGCAAACAGAATATTAAGAAGATCACACAGTCATATGCGTTCCAGCTGGACAAGCACTTCGGAACAATGATCAGCTGGGCATTATTCTTAAGCAAACTGTAATCAACTCATTCCCGTTGTTCAGCAATCACAACAGGATGAACAGCATGGACAAGTGGGACTGTTGCAGTGTTCATTCTTATGTTCACAATGAACCAGCGAAGTCAGTGATGATGGTAGAGGTGTGGGAACAGCAGCTTGAGGATGTGCTCCTGAGCAGTGCTCCTGAGCAGTGCTTCTGATCAGTGCTCCTTAGCAGTGATCCTTAGCAGTGCTTCTGAGCAGTGCTTCTGAGCAGTGCTCCTGAGCAGTGCTCCTGAGCACTGTTCAGGGGCACTGGAGAACCATTGGTACACACACAAAACACCTCCCTTCTCATCTTCACTTTTCTTCTTTACTCTTTCTTCTCTCCTCTCCTCTCCTCTCCTCTCCTCTCCTCTCCTCTCCTCTCCTCTCCTCTCCTCCACAGAACAGGTCCCAAATGCACCTCCTGTGCAAAATTAACAGCAACTTCCCAAGGTTCCTCCAGAGATAAATCTTTTAGTTGGTGTAATGGTGCCACAAGTGCCACGCTAATGAGTTATACATGGAGTGAGTTATACATGGAGTGAGTGTTACATGGAGTGAGTTATACGTGGAGCAAGTTATACATGGAGTGAGTTATACATGGAGTGAGTTATACATGGAGTGAGTGTTACATGGAGTGAGTTATACGTGGAGCAAGTTATACATGGAGTGAGTTATACATGGAGTAGTTATACATGGAGCAAGTTATACATGGAGCAAGTTATACATGAGTGAGTTATACATGGAGTGAGTTATACATGGAACAAGTTATACATGGAGAAAGTTATACATTGAGTGAGTTATACATGGAGCAAGTTGTACATGGAGTGAGTTAGACATGGAACAATTTATACATGGAGTGAGTTATCACTATCTCTCACTCTCACACAATCTATCACTCTAACACTCTCTCTCTCTCACACTATCTCTCACTTTCTCACACTATTACACTCTCACACTTTCTCTCACTCTCACACATCTCTCATTTTCTCACACTATCTCTCATTTTTTCACACTATCTCTCACACTCACACTATCTCTCACTCTCACAGACTGGGCGAGACTTTTGGTGTTTCTCAAGACTTGTTAGGTTATAGATTGTGATTGTGAAAGATGGTATGAACAAGTCTCCTTGAACTTGGTTCTCTCTCTGTCTGTCTGTCTCTCTCTCTCTCTTTCTCTCTCTCTCTCTTCTCTCTCTCTCTCTCTCTCTCTCTCTCTCTCTCTTTCTCTCTCTCTCTCTCTGCTAAATTAAATTTACCTAAGCTCTTTAAATCAAGAGCCATACACGAAGAGAGCACCAGAGAGAGAGAGAGAAGAGAGAGAGAGAGAGAGAGAGAGAGAGAGAGAGACATTGAGATTTCAGAAATTTGCAGAAGGCTTCTGGAATTACAAAAGCCTAATTAAGTCTTAATCCTCTTATGATTAGACAATTAGCGTAATTACATGTGCTAATGAATATCCTTCATTATCTCCCAATGTTTTTAAAATTGTAGATATATATATATATATATATATATATATATATATATATATATATATATATATATATATATATATATATATATATATTTTTTTTTTTTTTTTTATTAACACATCGGCCGATTCCCACCAAGGCAGGGTGGCCCGAAAAGAAAAACTTTCATCATCATTCACTCCATCACTGTCTTGCCAGAAGGGTGCTTTACACTACAGTTATAAAACTGCAACATTAACACCCCTCCTTCAGAGTGCCGGCACTGTACTTCCCATCTCCAGAACTCAAGTCCGGCCTGCCGGTTTCCTGAATCCCTTCATAAATGTTACTTTGCTCACACTCCAACAGCACGTCAAGTATTAAAACCATATGCCTCCATTCACTCCTATCAAATACGCTCACACATGCTTGCTGGAAGTCCAAGCCCCTCGCACACAAAACTTCCTTTACCCCTCCCTCCAACCTTTCCTAGGCCGACCCCTACCCCGCCTTCCCTCCACTACAGATTTATACACTCTCGAAGTCACTCTGTCTCGTTTCATTCTCTCTACATGTCCAAACCACCTCAACAACCCCTCCTCAGCTCTCTGGACAATCGTTTTGGTAATCCCGCACCTCCTCCTAATTTCCAAACTCCGAATTCTCTGCATTATATTCACACCACACATTGACCTCAGACATGACATCTCCACTGCCTCCAGCCTTCTCCTCGTTGCAACATTCATCACCCATGCTTCACACCCATATAAGAGCGTTGGTATAACTATACTCTCATACATTCCCTCTTTACTTCCATAGACAAGGTTCTTTGTCTCCACAGACTCCGAAGTGCTCCACTCACCCTTTTCCCTCATCAATTCTATGATTCACCTCATCCTTCATAGACCCATCCGCCGACATGTCCACTCCCAAATATCTGAATACATTCACCTCCTCCATACTCTCTCCCTCCAATCTGATATCCAATCTTTCGTCACCTATTCTTTTGTTATCCTCATCACCTTACTCTTTCCTATATTCACTTTCAATTTTCTTCTTTTACACACCCTACCAAATTCATCCACCAACCTCTGCAGCTTCTCTTCAGAATCTCCCAAAGCACAGTGTCATCAGCAAAAAACAACTGTGACAACTCCCACTTTGTATTTGCTTCTTTATCTTTTAGCCCAACACCTCTTGCCAAGACCCTCGCATTCACTTCTCTTACAACCCCATCTATAAATATATTGAACAACCACGGTGACATCACACATCCTTGTCTAAGGCCCACTTTTACTGGGAAATAGTCCCTTCCCTCCTACACACTCTAACCTGAGCCTCACTATCCTCATAAAAACTCTTCACTGCTTTCAGTAACCTTCCTCCTATTCCATACACCTGCAACATCTGCCACATTGCCCCCCTATCTACCCTATCATACGCCTTTTCCAAATCCATAAATGCCACAAAAACATCTTTACCCTTATCCAAATACTGTTCACCTATATGTTTCACTGTAAACACTTGGTCTACACACCCCCTACCTTTCCTAAAGCCCCCTTGTTCATCTGCTATCCTGCTTTCTGTTTTACTCTTAATTCTTTCAATAATAACTCTACCATACACTTTACCAGGTACACTCAACAGACTTATTCCCCTATAATTTTTGCACTCTCTTTTGTCCCCTTTGCCTTTATACAAAGGAACAATACACGCTCTCTGCCAATCCCTAGGTACCTTACCCTCTTCCATACATTTATTAAATAATAGCACCAACCACTCCAAAATTATATCCCCACCTGCTTTTAACATTTCTATCTTTATCCCATCAATCCCAGCTGCCTTACCCCTTTCATTCTACCCACTGCCTCACGAACTTCCCTACACCCACAACTGGCTCTTCCACACTCCTACAAGATGTTATTCCTCCTTGCCCTACACACGAAATCACAGCTTCCCTGTCTTCATCAACATTTAACAAATCCTCAAAATATTCTCTCCATCTTCCCGATACCTCTAACTCTCCATTTAATAACTCTCCTCTCCTATTTTTAACTGTCAAATCCATTTGTTCTCTAGGCTTCCTCAACTTATTAATCTCATTCCAAAACTTTTTCTTATTTTCAACAAAATTTGCTGATAACATCTCACCCACTCTCTCATCTGCTCTCTTTTTACATTGCTTCACCACTCTTTTAACCTCTCTTTTCTCTCCATATACTCTTCCCTCCTTGCATCACTTCTACTTTGTAAAAACCTCTCATATGCTAACTTTTTCTCCCTTACTACTCTCTTTACATCATCATTCCACCAATCGCTCCTCTTCCCTCCTGCACCCACTCGCCTGTAACCACAAACTTCTGCTGAACACTCTAACACTACATTTTTAAATCTACCCCATACATTTTCGACCCCATTGCCTACACTCTCACTAGCCCATCTATCCTCCAATAGTTGTTTATATCTTACCCTAACTGCCTCCTCTTTTAGTTTATAAACCTTCACCTCTCTTTTACTTACTGATTCTATTTTCCTTGTATCCCATCTACCTTTTACTCCCACTGTAGCTATAACTAAAAAGTGATCTGATATATCTGTAGCCCCTCTATAAACATGCACATCCTGAAGTCTACTCAACAGTCTTTTATCTACCAATACATAGTCCAACAAACTACTGTCATTACGCCCTACATCATATCTTGTATACTTATTTATCCTCTTTTTCTTAAAATATGTATTACCTATAACTAAACCCCTTTCTATACAAAGTTCAATCAAAGGGCTCCCATTATCATTTACACCTGGCACCCCAAACTTACCTACTACACCCTCTCTGCATGTTTCTCCCACTTTAGCATTTAGGTCCCCTACCACAATTACTCTCTCATTTGGTTCAAAAGTTCCTATACATTCGCTTAACATCTCCCAAAATCTCTCTCTCTCCTCTACACTCCTCTCTTCTCCAGGTGCATACACGCTTATTATGACCCACTTTTCGCATCCGACCCTTATTTTAATCCACATAATCCTTGAATTTACACATTTATATTCCCTCTTTTCCTTCCATAACTGATCCTTCAACATTATTGCTACCCCTTCCTTAGCTCTAACTCTCTCAGATACTCCTGACTTAATCCCATTTATTTCTCCCCACTGAAACTCGCCTACCCCCTATATAAAGAGAACCCTTGCTACAGCTGGATGCCCAGCCGAGAGAGAGCCTCGATCACTAGCAGCCAACAACGCCCACAACCCAGCAAACCGCCCCGACGGGATCACCATCTATCCTTGGAAGAATGGCAAGCTCTTAGCATGGGATTATACCTGCGTGTCGACACTGGCTGACACCTACATCCATCACAGTGTTGGGCGACAGGGAAGAGCTGCTGACCACAGGGAGGAGTACAAGAACGGCAAGTACAGGGACATAAGCCAACAGTATAAATTTGTCCCAGTGGGATCAGAGACCTTGGGAGCGTGGGGAAAAAATGCAACACGTTTCCTTAAAGAGCTGGGTTCCAGACTCATCGACACCACCAGGGACCCAAGGGCAGCCAAGTTCATGTTCCAGCGTCTCAGCGTGGCCATCCAGAGGGGAAACGCATGCTGCATACTCGGCTAGCGTCCTGCTTCGGAGGAGCTGGAGGAGATTCATAATCTTGACATATTGTACCATTGTATTCATGTTCATGTTTGTGTGTTTTATAAATGTATTCTGTCTATTAATAAAGCATTTATATGTATGATATATATATATATATATATATATATATATATATATATATATATATATATATATATATTACAGAACTGTATTTAGATTTTCTCGATGTTTGCTTAATACACACACAACCCGCACATATAAAAGGGAGGAGCTTACGACGACGTTTCGGCCCGACTTGGACCATTTACAAAGTCACACGTCGGGCCGAAACGTCGTCGTAAGCTCCTCCCTTTTATATGTGCGGGTTGCGTGTGTATTGTTCCAGTCACGGTATTGTGCCTTTTTTGTTATTTTGCTTAATATTTTGTAAATAATTTTGGTGGAAATTGTTAATTACGTTTGTTGAAAGCTCCCACACACACACACACACACACACACACACACACACACACACACACACACACACACACACACACACACACACACACACACACGCTCATGGTATCACATGGCTTTGTGTTTCTAACAAACACTTAATCACATTGTTTTGTGTTCCTCAACCAAGCGGCTTATTAAGCCATCAGAGGAGCAACGACGAGGCTTGTAACAACGTCGTGAGCTGTGAGGATGCGTCTCTAAACGTCCCTCTAATTTAGAAGCATGAGCACACGAGAGAAAATTTCCATTGAGGCGTTTATAGACGTTCCTGGGAAAGATAAATGCCCTTAACTTCCACTGAGGATGCGTCTATAGACGTCGCTCCTGGGAAGGATAAATACCCTTCCACTCAGCAGGCGTCTATAGACGTCGCTCCTGGGAAGGATAAATACCCTTCCACTCAGCAGGCGTCTATAGACGTCGCTCCTAAGAAAAGATAACCTCGTCATTTTCGTCAAAGGGACGGAGGTTCGAGCCTACACTAATCCTCTGGATCAGTGGTTCCACGTAGCGTTATTATTTTTTATAAGTATAATAATATCTATGAAATATTATTGTACAAGACTGAAGTTCCTTCCAGGAACGTCTGAATAAGTAGCCACATAAAGTTCCTTCCAGGAACGTCTGTATAAGTAGCCACATCAAAGTTCCTTCCAGGAACGTCTGAATAAGTAGCCACATAAAGTTCCTTCCAGGAACGTCTGTATAAGTAGCCACATCAAAGTTCCTTCCAGGAACGTCTGAATAAGTAGCCACATAAAGTTCCTTCCAGGAACGTCTGTATAAGTAGCCACATAAAGTTCCTTCCAGGAATGTCTGTATAAGTAGCCACATAAAGTTCCTTCCAGGAACATCTGTATAAGTAGCCACATCAAAGTTCCTTCCAGGAACGTCTGTATAAGTAGCCACATAAAGTTCATTCCAGGAACGTCTGTATAAGTAGCCACATCAAAGTTCCTTCCAGGAACATCTGTATAAGTAGCCACATCAAAGTTCCTTACAGAAACGTATGAATAATTAGCCACATCAAAGTTCCTTCCAGGAACGTCTGAATAAGTAGCCACATCAAAGTTCCTTCCAGGAACGTCTGAATAAGTAGCCACATCAAAGTTCCTTCCAGGAACGTCTGTATAAGTAGCTACATCAAAGTTCCTTCCAGGAACGTCTGTATAAGTAGCCACATAAAGTTTCTTCCAGGAACGTATATATACGTCAGGGTGGAGAGAGATAAGCGGGAGAGAGCGCCATTGGTGGGCATAAGAGCGCAGTTACTGCCAGTTTGTGGCACTGGCAACATGGCTGATGTTGACTCTCTCGGAGTGACTCGTTTGTGGGTTAATATGTGGTACTGGTTCTCTCTCTCTTTCTCTCTCTCTCTCTCTCCATAAGCAGATCAAAATACCTGTCAAAAATATATTATTATTATTATTATTATTACTATTATTATTATTATTATTATTATTATTATTATTATTATTATTATTATTATTATTATTATTATTATTATTATTATTATTATTATTATTATTATTATTATTATTATTATTATTATTATTATTATTATCATTATTATCATTATTATTATTATTATTATTATTACTATTATTATTATTATTAGTAGTAGTAGTAGTAGTAGTAGTAGTAGTAGTATCGTTGATTTTATCACAAGTCTCATACGTTCTTTATCAAGGACATTTATTTATTATGTTCTAGACGGATGAAGGTGTCTTCTTTCCTTAATATAATTCACTCTTCTCCTCTTCCTCTCATTTCTCTTCTTCCTCCTCTTCCTCTTTCTCCATCTTCCATCCTCCCCTCTTTCCTTCTTCCCTTTCTTGCACTTTGTATTTTATCAAGCCCATCTCTCGCACGATTTCGTGTGTATGTGAGTGTGTGTGTGTGTGTGTGTGTGTGTGTGTGTGTGTGTGTGTGTGTGGATTATGTATGAATGTATGAGTCATTAGGAAGAGACACACACTAATTTATACACTAAATTTAGGCCCAAACGAGCAACAATTGATAGAGAGAGAGAGAGAGAGAGAGAGAGAGAGAGAGAGAGAGCGTTTCCTCTGATTGGCTATAGGAGTTATGAACACTGAACTGAGAGCCAATCAGAATACGGAAATAGAGCCCCGAATTTTATGGGGCAATTGAAACTCGTGAATAGTGTGAGTAAATTATTATTATTATTATTATTATTATTATTATTATTATTATTATTATTATTATTATTATTATTATTATTATTATTATTATTATTATTATTATTATTATTATTATTATTATTATTATTATTATTATTATTATTATTATTATTATTATTATTATTATTATTATTATTATTATTATTAATATTTTCATTATTATTATTATTATTATTATTATTCATGCGTTAGAGATAAGAAGCAATTAGGTATGATCCGAGGAAGGGAAAGATAGCTCTGACTACTTGGATCAAGATCCTTTCACCGGCAATGGATGAAATTCTATATAGGTGTATATAAACCAAGAGCTGTGTATCTGTATGTGTATATCTGGGTGTATATAAACCAACTGGTGTATCTTTTAGGGTATATACATATCAGTGTATATACACTGAGAGTTAACTTTAATGTCTAATTCAGGTATATAAGTATTCTTGACTGGTGACATGCAACCTTAATGACCCTCGTGTAGTAGATAGTCTTTAAACCCAATTAACCAACTAATAAAAGGGCGTTCTTTTATAGGATATAAAGACAGTGAGAGAGAGGGAGAGAGAGAGAGAGAGAGAGAGAGACCTAGAGGGTAGAGAAAAAAAAACAAGAATCACAAAGACGAAAGAAATGGGCAACGAAAATCTCAATAATTTCACAGGGCTGGAAAAGCGAGGAGTTGGTTCAAGGGAAAGTCCGAAGAAAGTCAAAAGAAAGCAAAACATTGAGAGAAAGCGAGAGACAGTATTATTAACGCCGGGGGATAAAAAGGGTGGGAACGCTGCCGGAGCCAGCAGATCTAAAGTGAGCTCTCTCACAATTGTGAGAAAACTCTTATTAAAGTTTGAAGTTGAGGGAACGGACGAAGAGAGAGAGGGGAGGGGAAAAGCAAGAGAGTGAGAGAGAAAGAAAGAGGGAGAGAAAGAGAAAGAGGGAGAACAATACAAATTTAATAAGTATAATGCTTGGAAAGGCTTTCAAATGAATTGAGGTAAGTAAGAGCTCTGAGCTGGTAAATAAAGAATAGGAACTTTTATCCAAACCCTGTAAAAACCCTTGTATAAGAGTGTGTGAGAGAGAGAGAGAGAGAGAGAGAGAGAGAGAGAGAGAGAGAGAGAGAGAGAGAGAGAGAGAGAGAGAGAGAGAGAGAGAGAGAGAGAGAAAGTTAGGCACTTTCCCTCCCTAGGACTGTTGCGACTAAAACGAGGCAATAGATGGCGCCTCTCTGAGAGAAGGACCAGTTCATATGGATATAGAATTTCCAAGCGAGCGTTTGTACCGGCTGTTGGGGGAGTCAGGTGGTGGTATCCAGGTGGTGGTGGTATCCAGGTGGTGGCGGTGGTATCCAGGTGGTGGTGGTATCGAGGTGGTGGTGGTATCCAGGTGGTGATAGTGGTGGTAGGCAGGTGGTTGATTCTTACCGGTGGGCACTGTTGATGCTTTTTGAGGATAATAGTGATAGGAGAGAGAGAGAGAAAAAAAAAAGAGAGATAAATGGAAACTTATACAGTTAATACATAGTTATATACATGTATATGTATAATGAAACTGCTCTCCTTGAGAGAGCACCCTGGGCGGAGCTCCTTGTGAGATCCTGTACGGCGTTACCGAGGGCGCTCTTTCTGTGACCAGGATACGGCTCTCAGCAACTCAATTTTTCCCCTCAGTTCTGGGTGAGAAATTCTCCTTTTGAGGCAAATGTGTTGCAAAAAGAAACTTTTCGTAATTGAGGTCATGGGAGAAAAAAATCCCAATTTGCTAAGTAGGGAAGGATTTTCATATATATATATATATATATATATGCAAGAAAACCACTATGAAAAAATAGAAGAATTCCAAGCGCTTTCGTGACTACTCACATTATCAAGGAACTATAACAGGAAACATGACAAGAAGGGCTTATATAAGGGCGAGACTACACCTCACAGTCACATCACACTAACAAAGACTACACCTCACAGTAACGTAACATCTCACGACTCTGTGAAGAGGAACATAAGAAAGGACCTGAAACTCTTCCCAAGAATTAAGATTAGTCCAATTTATTATTAAATTCTTCCCAAATTTTATTAATTATAAATGAATCCAATTTATATAAACCAAAAGAAATATTCATATTATTTTCAAAACTGCTTTTAATGAAACATGATTCTATTATATTCCTCTCAACCATGGACTTGCTTGATACAACCTTTCAGCATTTTGAAAATCAATTGGATGGTTAAAGTCTCTCACATGAATAAATAGAGCATTAGAATCTTGTCCAGTTCTAATGCTATATTTATGTTGTTTTAATCTTAGTTCAAGACTTTTACCAGTTTGACCAAAATAAACTTTATCGCATATTTTACAGGGAATCTTATAGACACATCCATCAGCATTTTGGGGGAATTTTTTATCAAAAGTCTTTTACTGTATCAAGATTTTTAAATACAACTTTGATATTAAAATTCTTAAGAAAGGAAGGCATATCAACCAAGTTTTCATGGTAAGGAGAACCAACATATTTTTGGTTGAATAAGGTTGGTTGTCCCTTTTGGATTGTAAAAGTATTCCTAGCTATTTTAAAAGATTTATCAATTATGTTTCTTGGGTATTTTAAATCATTAGCTATTTCATAAATTTTAGAGATTTCTTCATCTATGAACTCTGGACTACAAATACGTAAAGCTCTCAAAAACATTGAAGAAAAAACCGACACTTTAACTCTATCTTGATGTGAAGAGTAATAGTGTACATAGGAACAATTATTTGTAGGTTTTCTGTAAATTTTAAATTTAAAAATTTTACAATCCAAAAAGGGACAACCAACCTTATTCAACCAAAAATATGTTGGTTCTCCCTTACCATGAAAACTTGGTTGATATGCCTTCCTTTCTTAAGAATTTTAATATCAAAGTTGTATTTAAAAATCTTGATACAGTAAAAAGACTTTTGATAAAAATTCCCCAAAATGCTGACGGATGTGTCTATAAGATTCCCTGTAAAATATGCGATAAAGTTTATTTTGGTCAAACTGGTAAAAGTCTTGAACTAAGATTAAAACAACATAAATATAGCATTAGAACTGGACAAGATTCTAATGCTCTATTTATTCATGTGAGAGATTTTAACCATCCAATTGATTTTCAAAATGCTGAGAAGGTTGTATCAAGCAAGTCCATGGTTGAGAGAAATATAATAGAATCATGTTTCATTAAAAGCAGTTTTGAAAATAATATGAATATTTCTTTTGGTTTATATAAATTGGATTCATTTATAATTAATAAAATTTGGGAAGAATTTAATAATAAATTGGACTAATCTTAATTCTTGGGAAGAGTTTCAGGTCCTTTCTTATGTTCCTCTTCACAGAGTCGTGAGATGTTACGCTACTGTGAGGTGTTGTCTTTGTTAGTGTGATGTGACTGTGAGGTGTAGTCTTGCCCTTATATAAGCCCTTCTTGTCATGTTTCCTGTTATAGTTCCTTGATAATGTGAGTAGTCACGAAAGCGCTTGGAATTCTTCTATTTTTTCATAGTGGTTTTCTTGCATATTTTGATATCACCTGTTTACTGTGATCTTTTTGCATATATATATATATATATATATATATATATATATATATATATATATATATATATATATATATATATATATATATATTGAGTTTAACTGGTTGTAGCTGCCTCCAGGGAAGATAGAGCGTTACATTAATTACCCTGAGTGGGATGAGAGGAAATGAAGTGAGATTGAGGGGAAGTGAAGTGAGGGGGAAGCGAGATGAGGGGAGATGAGACTAAGGCAAGCAGAGAAGAAGAGGGGAATGAGAGAAGGGTGAGGCGAAATGTGTAGGTGATGACGGTAATGAGTGAGAGAGAGAGAAAGTGAGAGAGAGTGAGAGTGGGAAAGAGAGTGAGAGGGTTAATTCCCTGTAAACTCCAAGGAGCGACCCTAATTTTCATCTAGAATTGTCGCAGCAAATTCTCAGAAGAACGTTGGAATTATCTGAAGAAATGAACTTTAATCCTCGAAATCGTTATTCCATAATTTTCAGACATGGTATATTAATAATATATATATATATATATATATATATATATATATATATATATATATATATATATTACATAATATGTTACAAAAGATTTGAGAGATACATTGTTGATATAAAGATGGCATATACAGTACACGAGGTGTGAGATACATGTCTAGTACATATTGTTACATCTTTGTCACTGATTATAATGCAAAAATCTCATCCAGCTCCTCAGAGCTGGGGCGCGTGCCCAGAATACAGCATGCATTACCCCTCTGAACAGCAGCGCTGAGTCGCTGGAACAGAAAACTAGCTGCCCTGGGATCCCTGGTTACCCTGTTGAGTCTTTCGCCCAGCTCCTTGAGGAACTTAGATGCACTCTTTCCCCATGAGCCAAGGGTCTCTGAGCCTATGGGAACAAACATATAATGATGGGCAAGTTCTCCATATTTTCTCGACTTTTGGGACTCCCTGAAGGTGGCAGCAGCCCCTCCTTCCTCCCTGGTGTACTGGAGATAGGTATCAGCCAAGGTAGATGCACATGTGTAGTCCCACACCACCTGCTTGCCGTCTGTCCAGGCTTGAAGGGTGATACCATCTGGACGCTTTTGGCTGCCATCAGATCTGCATAGTTGGGGGTGGCTCCCTTACTGTTTGCATGTATATAATGTATGTATATGTATTCTTGTATGTGCCTTTGTGTATATCTATGATCCTAAACGTATACCCAGTATGTTGAATATATATTAAATAAAGCATATGAGAATAGATACCAAACCTGTCATTATTATTATTATTGTAAATATTATTGTTTCTCTTGTCAATGTTGTCGCCGTTGTTATTGTTCATGTTATTCTTGTATTTGTTCTATTATTATTATTATTATTATTATTATTATTATTATTTATTATTATTATTATTATTATATAGCACTTATCCCGCGCTGGTCATTCAGCACAAGGTGCAGGCTCGACCCACCGTCCTGTAACAGCCCAACGACACTACTCCAACAGCCAGGCAAACTATCACAAAGCGAAGGTCATTCAGCTGTGGAATACAACACTGGCAAAATATACCCACATTATGAAAGTAAATATGTGTAGAAATATGCGAGAGGATCAAGGAGGGCGTGTGAGAGCGCTCACAGGTGCTCAAGACAGCGATAAATTCTTGAGCTTGGGTTAGGAGGAGGGAGAGAGGGAAGGAGAGTGAGTGGGAGCAGGAGGGAGAGAGGGTAGGAGGAGAGTGAGTGGGAGCAGGAGGGAGAGAGGGAAGGAGAGTGAGTGGGAGCAGGAGGGAGGGTAGGAGAGTGAGTGGGAGCAGGAGGGAGGGTAGGAGAGTGAGTGGGAGCAGGAGAGAGGGAAAAGAGTGAGTGGGAGCAGGAGGGAGAGAGGGAAGGAGAGGAAATAATGAGGATGTGAAAAGGTTAGAAGGAAGATGGAGGTCAGAAAGAAGGCTCCACTGTTTCTTGATAATGCGGTATATATATATATATATATATATATATATATATATATATATATATATATATATATATATATATATATATATATATATATATATATATATACACAAGTCTCTTCACCCTCATACTGTCTCTCTCCTCACCTTCCCACCGTCTCTCACTTTCCCAGCATCTCTCCCTCACCTTCCCACCGTCTTACAAACAACAACTCCTCAACTCACTTGGTATAAATTTAAAACACTACAAGTTTCTCCATTAACAAAATAAATGATATTTTGCACTCACCTTGTTTTTTTCCCATATAAATTTATGAATCCTTGAGGAAGCATATATAAATATATTGTGAGTGTGTCTCTGGGTGTAATCACATACTAACCTCCAGTGTATATCGTACAGTATATATGGACTGAAATACGTGTATATTTTCAAAATATAAATACTAGGAGATGTGTATATATACTCTGAAACTATACACATCTCAGCTTCAGTTAACTTTGATATTAGAGTCCACGTGAATTAAGCCTTTTATGGCGATTGCAAGCCCTTATAAGCCCTTGTAGGGATTTTTAGTCCGTTTTAGACCCTTGTAGGCCTTGTAGACCCTTTTAGGTCCTTGTAGATCCTTATAGAACCTCATTTGTTGCAAACATGTTCTTTAATGCTGGCAGACATGTTGCATCATGTTGCAGACATGTTCCGTAGGTCACCCTGATGTCACACCTGAACACAGGCGAGAGGACGTAGGATCGAGCATCGAATGACCCCACACGGGCTTAACGCTTCTCTCTTTTTCTCTCTACCTTGTCTCTCTCCCTCTGTCTCCTCTCATTTATCTTATTTTATCTCCTCTTTCTCCTTTTACATCACACAGATTTTCCCAATAATAAATTATTCGATTTTACTGACTTCAATAATTCTTTATTGTTCTCAACAAATTTCTTTATTACTCTCAGCAAATTTCTTTACTGATCTCAACAAATCTCTTCTTATTAATCTCAAATTTCCTTATTGATCTCAACAAAACCCTTTTTTTGATGTCAAATTTCTTTACTGATCTCAACAAATCTCTTCTTATTGATCTCAAATTTGTTTATTGATCTCAAAAAATCTCCGTTTATTGATCTCAAATTTCTTTTCTGATCTCAATAAATTTTCTTACTATTCTAAACAAATTTATTTACTGTTCTCAACCAATTTCTTTTATTACTCCCAACAAATTTATTTATTGCTCCCAACAAATTTATTTATTGCTCCCAACAAATTTCTTTATTGCTCCCAACAAATTTCTTTATTGCTCCCAACAAATTTCTTTATTGCTCCCAACAAATTTCTTTATTGCTCCCAACAAATTTCTTTATTGATCCCAACAAATTTCTTTATTGATCCCAACAAATTTCTTTATTGATCCCAACAAATTTCTTTATTGATCCCAACAAATTTCTTTATTGCTCCCAACAAATTTCTTTATTGATCCCAACAAATTTCTTTATTGATCCCAACAAATTTCTTTATTGATCCCAACAAATTTCTTTATTACTTCCAACAAATTTCTTTATTGTTCTCAAAACACTGTGAGTTTTCTTCGTTTTAGTAATTTTCTTTATTGGCTTCAGTGTTTCTGTGAACTAAAGAAGGAGGAAGAAAGTTCAATAAAGGCTGGGAATTGAAGAGGAGAATAAAAGCGTGAAGAGAAGTCAGAATGTGGAATGTGAGAGGTGAGAGGGGGAAGAGAGAGAATAAAAATGATGAGAGGCCATTGAAAGCAGAAAAGAGGAGGGAGAGAAAGAGAGATAGAGAGGGAGAGAGAGAGAGAGAGAGAGGGAGAGAGAGAGAGAGAGAGAGAGAGAGAGAGAGAGAGAGAGAGAGAGAGAGAGAAGCGAGCCCCAGAGATCGCCAGAGAGTACTAGAGAGCTAGAGAGCACCAGAGAGAGCTAGAGAGCACCAGAGAGAGCTAGAGAGCACCAGAGAGAGCTAGAGAGCACCAGAGAGAGCTAGAGAGCACCAGAGAGAGCTAGAGAGCACCAGAGAGAGCTAGAGAGCACCAGAGAGAGCTAGGGAGCACCAGAGAGAGCTAGAGAGCACCAGAGAGAGCTAGGGAGCACCAGAGAGAGCTAGAGAGCACCAAAAAGTGCTACAGAGCGCCAGAGAACACCAGAGACCACCAGAGAGTACTAGAGAGGACCAGAGAGCCCCAGAGAGTGCTAGAGAGCACAGAGAGCACCAGAGAACACTAGAGTACTAGAGAGCACAGAGAGCATCAGAAAGCACCAGAGAGTGCTAGAGAGCGCCATAGAGTGTTAGAGAGCGCCAGAGAGCATCAAGGAGCACAAGATAGTGTTAGAAAGCTTCAGAGAGTGCTAGAGAGCGCCAGAGAGCATCAGGGAGCACCATAGAGTGCTAGAAAACACTAGAGAGTGTTAGAGAGCATCAAAGAGTGCTAAAGAGCGCCAGAGAGCATCAGAGAGCACCAGAGAGTGCTAGAGAGCACCAGAAGTGCTAGAGAGCGCCAGAGAGCACCAGAGAGTGTTAGAGAGCACCAGAGAGTGCTAGAGAGCACCAGAGAGGGCTAGAAATCACTAGAGAGTGTTAGAGAGCATCAAAGACTGCTAAAGAACGCCAGAGAGCATCAGGGAGCACCAGAGAGTGCTAGAGACCACCAGAAGTGCTAGAGAGCGCCAGAGAGCACCAGAGAGTGCTAGAGAGCGCCAGAGAGCACCAGAGAGGGGTAGAGAGCACCATAGAATGCTAGAGAGCGCCAGAGGTCACCAGAGAGTGCTAGAGAGCACCAGAGAGTGCTAGAGAGCGCCAGAGAGCACCAGAGGGCACCAGAGAGTGCTAGAGAGCACCAGAGAGTGCTAGAGAGCGCCAGAGAGCACCAGAGAGTGCTAGAAAGCACCAGAGAGTGCTAGAGAGCGCCAGAGAGCACCAGAGGGAGCATTAAGGGTGAGTGTTGGTAATTAGGTTCTGTGGTGTAGCATGTTGTTACAACATTCTGTTGCTGCTGCTTTTGTTACTGTTGCTGGCGTTGTTGTTACTGTTCTTCTATCCTATTCCTCTATTCCCTCTCCTCTCTCTGCCCTTCCAGGCAGAGAAAAGAATTTGATATTAAATTCTCTTCATTGTGACCCTCTCGGCCTCTCGTGTGTATGTGTGTGTGTGTGTGTGTGTGTGTGTGTGTGTGTGTGTGTGTGTTCAGTTATTTTTAGCAAACTTTAGAACCTTCTCTAACCTTTTCACATATTTTACCAAGCGTGGGCTCCATGTTGGCGCCACATACTCAATGATAGGCTTAACATATGTCATGTATAATGTTCTCGAGGATTTTTTGTTCAAGTTCTTCAATGCTGTTAGAGGTTCGCTGAAATTGCATATACCGTTGCCGTTATCCTGTTCACGTGTAATTCTGGTGATATGTTTGGTGTTATGTTTACCCCCAGGTCCTTCTCACTCCCTGATATTCGCAGCATTGTGCCCAGTCTTCTTTATCCTTTTCCAGTTCGAATGACGTTGTATTTGTTCGGGTTGTACTCGAAAAGCCACTTTCTTTTACTCGTATCAGCAGTCTGTTGATGTCTCTCTCTCTGGAGTTTATCACTGCCTTCTCCTGTTTTTCTTATTCTTCTTATTAGTTTCACATCACCCACAAACAGAGAGACACAGGACTCGACCAAATCTGATAGGTAATTAACATGTTTTAGAAACAGTAGTGATCCTAGTACTGATCCTTGAGGAACCCCACTCATTACTCTCTCTCCCATTCTGATGCCTCATTCCTTACTGCTACTCTCTGCTCTCCGTCATTCAGGTACTCCTTGACTCACTCGAGCACTCTGTCTTCCTAATCCTGCCTCTTCCTACATTATCTGCATTAACCTCTAGTGTAGTACTGTACTAAACGCTGCCTTGCAATCCAAGAAGATGCAATCCACCCCAGTTCTGTCTCTCTTGTTTGAGTAATAATGGTAGAATTACTGGCAAAATGTGGGGGGGAAATGGACACAGATGCGCGTAATGTGATATTTTATTAGAGGCAACGTTTCGCTCTCCGGGAGCTTTGTCAAGTCCTTTTCTTGTTTTATCTGTGACTAAGTCCTGGAACTCCAGCAAGTCTGTAAGACAGACTTTTCCATCCTTAAATCCACTCTGTAAAGAATTACCTTTCCAGGTGCTTAACTATCGCTTCCCTTACGATCTTATAGAGAAGTTTTGACTGTACGTTTGTTAGAAACAGCGAACTGCAGTTCAGTGTTTGGTGTGTGTGTGTGTGTGTGTGTGTGTGTGTGTGTGTGTGTGTGTGTGTGTGTGTGTGTGTGTGTGTGTGTTAAGAAGGAGGGTTACACTCTTACATTATACAGACGGCAAATATTTCGTTGTAAAAAGCGTTAGAATATGTTGCTGGAGTGAGATTTTAGACAATGTGTAATGTGCTACGTCTACTGGAAAGCTTAGACATTTATACGACAGTCTAAATGCTGCAGACTCTACACCACAAACACAGAACTGCTCTTTTACCAGCAGACAAAAAGCCCAAAAAGAGGGCCCAAGAACTACAACTCAACTCCAAGAGACTCATTACAACATGCATTCCAGAAAAAAATAAATACAAGCCCTTCTGTAAAAAATTTGAATATGGAGAGTAAATGTTATTATTGTTCTCCCTTGAAAAGTATTTTCTGGCAAAACGGATATCATAAAATTTTGGAATAAAAATATGAATCTCATTTAAAAGTCTCGAAGCGCCATCCTGCTGGTATAATGCAAATTCCATTTTTATAAAAATTTGAGAAAATATGAGGAGCCATTTTACCCAGTTTTATACGGGATAAGAAATCAGTGAAAGCTTGTGGTTCGGATTTTTTAATCTGGAATGATTTATAAACAGTTTTTTTCTTTGAAGTTAATGTGTGTGTGTGTGTGTGTGTGTGTGTGTGTGCGTGTGTGTGCGTGTGAGGGAGAGTGTGTGAGAGAGGTCAGAGTGTGAGGAGGTTATCCTGGCCTCCTTAATGAGGAGGTAATTAACGATGAGTAAAAATTAAAGAAGAGATAACAGAGCCACCACTGCCTCTATCTCTCTCTCTCTCTCTCTCTCTCTCTCTCTCCTCTCTCTCTCTCTCTCTCTCTCTCTCTCTCTCTCTCTCTCTCTCTCTCTCTCTCTCTCTCTCTCTCTCTCTCTCTCTCTCTCTCTTTCTCTGTTTCTCTGAGATAAAGAGAGAAATAAAAAGTAAGGAAGTGATAGAGAATAAGATAGATGTCAAGTTAATAATAATAATAATAATAAAACATGCTAGACAGTACGGTATATTTTTAGTCCCGTGATTAATGAACGGTGGATCGAGCCTGCACTGCTTCGCAAGTTGAATAACTCACAACACGGGTTAAACGCTTTTA
>WNWK01001042.1:185000-195000 GCA_009830355.1 Cherax destructor | reverse complement strand
CCAGCCACTGACAACTTGCATGTTTCAGGGGAGTGAGGAAAGCTACGAACGTGACTTATGCCTCCAGAGGTAGATTTGTTGCTTTTCATATTAATTCACAAAGAATATTCATTTTTTTACAAAATTCCCGAAAAAAAATCATTTTTTCAACATTTATAAAACATTTTTTTTATTTTTTTACAAAATTTTTTGAAAATTTACGCCACATTTTTAAAAATAATAATAGAAATTTTCTAAAGAGAACGGGAAAAAAAATCTGAAATAAATATTACATTTCTCAAAAAGCAATATTACAAAAATTCTGAAAAAAAATTATTCCAAAAATATCTAAAATTTGTATGGAGAAAAAAGTCACGAAATTAAAAAAAAAAAAATTAAAAATGATAATTTTCTTAAATTATTTTTTTAAATTTCCTTTTAGTAAGATTATTATATATATATATATATATATATATATATATATATATATATATATATATATATATATATATATATTATGCAGTGCTAGTCTTGAAGACCAACAGAAAGAAAGTCTTGGAGATAAATATACAGCCTCCAAGAGTACATAAAGTACTCTTGAAAAGAGTGTACAGGACTCAGGAAAGTCTTGGAGACTGGTACACACTCTCCTAGAGTACCAAGAGTACTTAAAGGTGAGTCTGAAAGTCCTAGAAGAGTCCGGAAAGTCTTTAGGAAGTCTGCGAGAAGTCTTTTAAGAGAGTCACTCTTGAAGACGGAGTGAAAGAGAGTTCTTCACCTACTCTTTGCCTCTTTCTCTTCATTTTCTCCCTCTTGGCCTTTTTTTTTCTTCTCTTCCTCGTTATTGCGCTTTCCAAGAAGAAGAAGAGAAAGAAGAAGTGAAAGAAGAAGAGGAAGAAGAGGAAGAAGAAGAGGAAGAAGAGAAATAATAGAAAGAAGAGGAAGAGAAACAAGGAAACACCAATGAAAACAGCAACAACAAGAAGGAAGAGGAGAATAAGGACAAGGAGGAGGAGAAAGGGGAGGAGGAAGAGAAGGATGAAGTGGAGGAGGAAGAGAAGGATGAAGTGGAGGAGCCTGCGTGGTGGAGTGTGCTTCACTCCTCTTGATGCCCTCTCACCGGAGCCTCTCTCTACCCTCTTATCCAGCACGTTAACTCTTTACTAGGGAGACAAAGATGCAGAGAGAGAGACAGAGAGAGAGATACAGAGAGAGAAAGAGATACAGAGATAAAGAAGAAGGCAGACACAAAACAATAACGCAGACTAAACAGTAGACGGTAAGCTGGGAACCGCTTACAGCGTCCACTTAAAAGGTGGGTCAAACAAGTGGCTGGTGGAGCTCAATCCTTGTGCGAGGTCATGCAATTCGTGTGGGTGGGGGGTAGGGGGAGAGTGAAGAGCAGGTATAGGAGAAACACAGTAATTTACCGAAGGGGAAGTTGAGGATTTGGGGGTTGACATCACGCCTAATATATCACCGGCGTGACTCGAGTCTAACTAGAAGATTTTGACGGCGTACAGAAGCGCCAGTAGATAGGGAAATAGTTCTTAAGGAGTATAGTCTAAAGCTCTTTACAGAGCTTGTTGCAGGCCCGTCCTAGAGCACAGTCGGCTGTCTTAAAAAGTTCCTCTTTGCAATGCAACTGAAGAAGTATATTCAAAAGTAAACAGCAAGTTGAAAGGCCTCAATAGCCTGTGGTTTTTCAATCGTACTTAAAAAAATTGAACTGTATAGATGGGCTTTATAACAGAGCTGACTGTACATAGCTCCAGTATAGAGCCCTGCCTGATCAAGCATATTCATGAACTCCCAGTCCTGAATTCATGAGAATTTACAAATCCCTTTGGTCATTTATCCTGATAGGAAGGGGTGAACACCTTCACTAACCCTTCCCATTCCTCTCTCGTGGAATGGAAGCAAAATGAACGAAGGAAGAATAGAGAGTTGAAGGCGGAAAACATGTCACACGAAAGGAAGGGGATGGTAAGAACGCAGGAAATAAAAGTCGCCTAGAGTATAGCGGAGATAAGAATGATATAGAATATGATATTCCCCGAGGGTTATCACTTAGTGAGGAGAGGAAGTATGAGGGTGGCACTCATTTGTTAACACTGTTATATGACACTTGGTACATAATACCGACACGTTGATAAATAAGATGGAACGTTTCGCCTGCTGTGGGCGAAACGTCTCAGCAATAAAGTTACCCAATTCTTGTATATGTCTTGCTCGTTGTTCAGTCTTTGCCTCTTCCGTTCTTCGACAAAAAAAATAGCTAAGTCTACTGGCCTCTTCCTTGCAATATTCTCCTTCGTGTTCGCTTCGGACAAAATTTCCTCTCGAGGGAGTGTCCTTGAGGCTGGCGAGGGGCTCTTGTGTCCTTGATGGTGGCGAGGGGCTCTTGTGTCCTTGATGCTGGCGAGGGGCTCTTGATTTAACGAATTGGACCTGTGTTCCTATTCCTAGAATCGAGTGTGAATATCTTCCATTTCCCCGAGGTGCTGTGCAACCCTGACAGGTTTAGTGCTCCCCATGAATAGCAACAACAATAATAATAATAATAATAGTGTTTCATTCTGCACTGTGGTCTACCTACCTACCTAGTCTACCTGGAGTCTACCTGGAGTCTACCTGGAGTCTACCTGGAGTCTACTTGGAGTCTACTTGGAGTCTACCTGGAGTCTACCTGGAGTCTACCTGGAGTCTACCTGGAGTCTACCTGGAGTCTAACTGGAGTCTACTTGGAGTCTACCTGGAGTCTACCTAGAGTCTACTTGGAGTCTACCTGGAGTCTACCTGGCGTCTACTTGGAGTCTACCTGGAGTCTACCTAGAGTCTACTTGAGTCTACCTGGAGTCTACTTGGAGTCTACCTGGAGTCTACTTGGAGTCTACCTGGAGTCTACTTGGAGTCTACCTGGAGTCTACTTGGAGTCTACCTGGAGTCTACTTGGAGTCTACCTAGAGTCTACCTGGAGTCTACCTGGAGTCTACCTGGAGTCTACCTGGAGTCTACTTGGAGTCTACCTGGAGTCTACTTGGAGTCTACCTGGAGTCTACCTGCCCCGCCCATGACCAGGCTTCCTGTAGTAGTCCTATCTTAGAATGTTCTCAGTAATTATCTGTTTAAAACCACTTATGACTGTGGAAGAGGAGCTGTGTTGCTGGGGTCCAGTCTACAGTGTTTGTAGTTACGACAGCAGTGTTGTGTTGCTGGTGTCAGTATACCAGACACTTTTTCAGTATCATTTACACATTGTTTTCCATACGTGGGCGTGTTTTTATTTCCCTTGAATAAAAGAAGAATCTCTTTTAGGATATCAGGAGAAAAAACACCTAAGGCCTTGTATGTCCTCACCATCTCTTTGTCTTCCTCTCCTCCTTTCTCTTTTCTATATTTTTTGTATATTTCCTCGACCTTCCATCCACTGTTCTTCCTCTTCCCTTGTCACATCTTCCTCCCTTTCTCGTAATTCCTCGTTTATCATCCCCTCCAGCCTTTTTCTTCATTTCTGACACTCAGCTTCTTCTTCTTCTTCTTCTTCTCCCTCTGCTGTTCCTCTTTCGTAGCATGAGCAGCATACATGAAAGTGAATGTATATTCACTGCACAATGCCTCAGTGTGCAAACTTCTATATTATTCATCCTTAAACTAGTGGAAGACAGGTGGGTCGCTAGCTGGGTTCTCTGAATCAGCAGCACCAGTGTAGATTATGGCATCTCTGGAGAATGGTGCCAGTATCAGTGTGGATTATGGCATCTCTGGAGAATGGTGCCAGTATCAGTGTGGATTATGGCATCTCTGGAGAATGGTGCCAGTATCAGTGTGGATTATGGCATCTCTGGAGAATGGTGCCAGTATCAGTGTGGATTATGGCATCTCTGGAGAATGGTGCCAGTATCAGTGTGGATTATGGCATCTCTGGAGAATGGTGCCAGTATCAGTGTGGATTATGGCATCCCTGGAGAATGGTGCCAGTATCAGTGTAGACTCTGGTATCCCTGGAGAATGGTGCCAGTATCAGTGTAGACTCTGGTATCCCTGGAGAATGGTGCCAGTATCAGTGTAGACTCTGGTATCCCTGGAGAAATGTGCCAGTATCAGTGTAGACTCTGGTATCCCTGGAGAATGGTGCCAGTATCATTGTAGACTATGGTATCCCTGGAGAATGGTGCCTGTATCAGTGTAGATCATGGCATCCGTGGAGAATTACCTGGAGTATACCTGGAGAGGGTTTCGGGGGTCATCGCCCCCGCGGCTCGGTCTGAGACCAGGCCTCATGGTGGATCAGGGTCTGATCAATCAGGCTGTTACTGCTGGCCGCACGCAAACTGACGTGCGAACCACAGCCCGGTTGCTCAGGTACTGACTTTAGGTGCCTGTCCAGTGCCTTCTTGAAGACAGCCAGGGGTCTATTGGTAATCCCCCTTATGTATGCTGGGAGGCAGTTGAACAGTCTTGGGCCCTAGACACTTATTGTGTTGTCTCTCAGTGTACCCGTGGTGCCCCTGCTTTTCATTGGGGGAATGTTGCATCTCCTGCTGAAGGGTGCCAGTATCAGTGTAGATTATGGAATCCCTGGAGAATGGTGCCAGTATCAGTGTAGATTATGGCATCCCTGGAGAATGGTGCCAGTATCAGTGTAGATTATGGCATCCCTGGAGAATGGTGCCAGTATCAGTGTAGATCATGGCATCCCTAAGGAAGGGTGCCAATGCCAGTCGGGAAAATTATCAGTGCCTGAAGACGGTGCCACTGAGACAACTAGTGACAAATAAATATTTCTGAGGAAGACATCGCTAGAAATATAGAAAATTCCTTTCCATCGCTCTGGAAACAATGCGGTCAAAACGAAGTGGAAATGATCAACATTTCTGGGAGATAGTGTGGCACTAGGCAGGAGTGCCAAGTGCCAACCTCGAGAGCACTAACTCAAGGTTATTATTCAGAAACTGCATTGTAGAGTGAACAAGCGAACCCTTAGCAATGCGTCTCCCTACACTCTAACTCAACCTTGACAGAGAGAGAGAGAGAGAGAGAGAGAGAGAGATAGTGATGAGGGGAGATAGAGAGAAGTACAGAGTAACAAAGACGCGCACAGACAGACAGGGACTACCACAGACGATTCTGTACACGAACACAGAAACAAAGTATTCTAGTACTACTACTACTAATACCACGACTATTACTACTACTACTACTACTAATACCACTACTATTACTACTACAAATACCACGACTATTACTACTACTACTAATACCACGACTATTACTACTACTACTACTACTAACAGTATCACTACTACTACTACTACCACGACAACTACTACCATTACTACTCTTCCTAGTACTACTACTACTACTAATGCCATGACTACGACTACTACTACTCTCACTAGTACTACAAATAATAGTGTTACTACTAGTAGTACTCCTACTACTACGATTACTAAGCTACTACAACCATTACTACTGCCATTATCACTACCACTGCTAGTACTACCTCCCACTACCACCCACCACCACAACCACAATCTCCCAGTACCAGCATTTTACACGTAACCACCCACTGGAAATGCCCATCAACGCCTAATTACTCTTAATTACTTAGTTATCTACGACCCTAAATACCCTTTCCTGGGCCCAAATGGCCCTCCATTTACAAGTTATTTATGAACAAGAAACTCTTTGCACCACTGCCCCGCCCCCCAAGATATTTTCACTCTCTCTCTCCTTCGTACGTAAAAACTCTTGAGTTCTTTGAGATGTTGTGACTGTTCTTTGAGATGTTGTGACTGTTCTTTGAGATGTTGTGACTGTTCTTTGAGATGTTGTGACTGTTCTTTGAGATGTTGTGACTGTTCTTTGAGATGTTGTGACTGTTCTTTGAGATGTTGTGACTGTTCTTTGAGATGTTGTGACTGTTCTTTGAGATGTTGTGACTGTTTTTGAGGTGTTGTGACTGTTCTTTGAGGTGTTGTGACTGTTCTTTGAGGTGTTGTGACTGTTCTTTGAGATGTTGTGACTGTTCTTTGAGGTGTTGTGACTGTTCTTTGAGGTGTTGTGACTATTCTTTGAGATGTTGTGACTGTTCTTTGAGATGTTGTGACTGTTCTTTGAGATGTTGTGACTGTTCTTTGAGATGCTGTGACTGTTCTTTGAGGTGTTGTGACTGTTCTTTGAGGTGTTGTGACTGTTCTTTGAGGTGCTGTGACTGTTCTTTGAGGTGTTGTGACTGTTCTTTGAGGTGCTGTGACTGTTCTTTGAGATGTTGTGACTGTTCTTTGAGGTGCTGTGACTGTTCTTTGAGATGTTGTGACTGTTCTTTGAGGTGCTGTGACTGTTCTTTGAGATGTTGTGACTGTTCTTTGCGGAGGATTTTCTGGTCATGTAGGAGAGGTCCTGGACTTGCTGCTTTTAGAGTGCACAAACACTGCACAAACACTGCACAAACACTGCACAAACACTGCACATACACTGCACATACACTGCACAAACACTGTACATACACTTATATACTCATGTGTTGCACATGTCTAAATATATATATATATATATATATATATATATATATATATATATATATATATATATATATATATATATATATATATATATATATATATATATGCATCAGGAAGAAATCCAAATATTCTTCCTTGAAGCCTTTTATCCACTTCTCCGAGGCTATGGGTCCCACAATTTGTACCAGAGGTGGACCCATAGTATATATATATATATATATATATATATATATATATATATATATATATATATATATATATTACATTAGAATACATGGTAGTATATGGCAGCACATGGCAGTACATGGTAGTACATGGTAGTACATAGCAGTGCATGGTAGTACTTGGTAATACATAGCAAAACATTGTAGTACATGGTAGTACATGGCAGTACATGGTAGTACATGGTAGTACATGGCAGTAAATGGTAGTACATGGTAGTACACGGTAGTACATGGCAGTACACGGCAGTACATGGCAGTACACGGCAGTACATGGCAGTACACGGCAGTACATGGCAGTACACGGCAGTACATGGCAGTACACGGCAGTACATGGCAGTACACGGTAGTACATGGTAGTACACACTGAGGCTAAGAAGAACTATGTAAATACATTAAGAACTCTGGCGTATCATGTAGGTGAGTCAAGGACACAACTTTCTCCCCTACACTGTGTAGAAGAAACTCTCACTGGGACAACGTTTCGGACAGTGAAGAACTTTATCAAGTAGTGACTTGATGGTGTGTGTGTGTGTGTGTGTGTGTGTGTGTGTTTGTGTGTGTGTGTGTGTGTGTGTGTGTGTGTGTGTACTCACCTATTTGTACTCACCTATTTGTGGTTGCAGGGGTCGAGTCATAGCTCCTGGCCCCGCCTCTTCACTGATTGCTACTAGGTCCTCTCTCTCCCTGCTCCATGAGCTTTATCAAACCTAGTCTTAAAACTATGTATGGTTCCTGCCTCCACTATGTCGCTTTCTAAGCTATTCCACTTCCTGACAACTCTATGACTGAAGAAATACTTCCTAACATCCCTTTGACTCATAGGAGTCTTCAACTTCCAATTATGACCCCTTGTTTCTGTGTCCCTCTCTGGAACATCTTGTCTCTGTCCACCTTATCTATTCCTCGCAGTATTTTATATGTCGTTATCATGTCTCCCTAACCCTCCTGTCCTCTAGTGTCGTCAGGCCGATTTCCCTTAACCTTTCTTCGTAGGACAATCCCCTTAGCTCTGGGACTAGTCTTGTTGCAAACCTTTGCACTTTCTCTAATTTCTTGACGTGCTTGACCAGGTGTGGGTTCCAAACCGGTGCTGCATACTCCAGTATGGGCCTGACGTATATGGTATACAGAGTCTTGAATGATTCCTTAGTGAGGTATTGGAACGCTATTCTTAGGTTTGCCAGCCGCCCGTATGCTGCAGCAGTTATCTGATTGATGTGTGCCTCAGGAGATGTGCACGGTATTATACTCACCCCAAGATCTTTTCTTTGAGTGAGGCTTGCAGTCTTTGGCCACCTAGACTATACTCTGTCTGCGGTCTTCTTTGCCCTTCCCCGATATTCATGACTTTACATTTGGCAGGGTTAAATTCAAGGAGCCAGTTACTGGACCAGGCTTGCAGCCTGTCCAGGTCTCTTTGTAGTCCTGCCTGATCCTCGACTGATTTTATTCTTCTCATTAACTTCACATCATCTGCAAACAGGGACACTTCTGAGTCTATCCCTTCCGTTATGTCATTCACATATACCAAAACAGTACAGGTCCTAGGACTGACCCTTGTGGAACTCCACTCGTCACAGGTGCCCACTCTGACATCTCGTCACGTACCATGACTCGTTGTTGCCTCGTGTGGTCGTGGTGTGTGTGTTTGTGTGTGTGTGTGTGTGTGTGTGTGTGTGTGTGTGTGTGTGTTTGTGTGTGTGTGTTTGTGTGTGTGTGTGTGTGTGTGTGTTGTTTGTGTGTGTGTGTTGTGTGTGTGTGTGTGTGTGTGTGTGTGTGTGTGTGTGTGTGTGTGTGTGTGTGTGTGTGTGTGTGTGTTTGTGTGTGTGTGTGTGTGTGTGTGTGTGTGTGTGTGTGTGTGTGTGTGTTTGTGTGTGTGTGTTTGTGTGTGTGTGTGTGTGTGTGTGTTTGTGTGTGTGTTTGTGTGTGTGTGTGTGTGTGTGTGTGTGTGTTTGTGTGTGTGTGTTTGTGTGTGTGTGTTTGTGTGTGTGTGTGTGTGTGTGTGTGTGTAGTGACGTCTTTTCTCCAAGTTTTAGCCAGAGATTTCGCCTCTAATTGCATTCTTGATTTTCACAAGTCTTCTTCTTCTTCTTCTTCTTCTTCTTCTTCTTCTTCTTCTTCTTCTTCTTCTTCTTACTTACTTACTTACTTATTTTTCAGTTTTTCTATTTTTTTTTTCCTTTTCTTTCAAATATTTTCCTTGTCTTCCTCTCCTTTTCTTGTTTCTTCATTTATCCAGAGACAGATACAGTGAGAGACAGAGACAGTGAGAGACAGACAAAGACAGACAGACAGGGACAGACAGACAGAGAGAGACAGTGAGACACAGAGACAAAGAGAGACAGACAGAGACAGACAGAGACAGAGACAGTGAGAGACAGAGACAAAGAGAGGCAGAGACAGAGAGACAGACAGAGACAGTGAGAGACAGACAGAGACAGTGAGAGACAGAGATTTATGTTAGATAAGAAACTTAAAGTTGCTAGTCCTAGAGTAGCTTAGCTAGTTCCTAGACTCCTGCTAACACCAGGAGGTCAGTGCCAGAGTTGCTTTCAGCTGCACAACGACTGACGAGAGTCGAGGCGTATGGTGGGGGGATTAGTCCCTTGGAGACTGCTGTTAGCACACGAGTTTCAAAAGAATGGTTGAACAGGAAGGGTTGAAACTTCTACCACCACCACCAGCACTTGTACCCTTTTGGGATAGGGTCTGCCACTACTAGCGTCACCACCACCATTAACACCACACACTAACACCAAAAAAACTACCACCACTACTACTAGCACCACAACCACACTAGCACCACCACCACAACCACACTAGCACCACCACCACAACCACACTAGCACCACCACCACAACCACTCTAGCACCACTACCACAATCACAATAGCAAAAGCACCACAACCACACTAGCACCACTACCACAACCACTCTAGCACCACCACTACAACCACACTAGCACCACCACCACAACCACACTAGCACCACCACCACAACCACACTAGCACCACTACCACAACCACTTTAGCACCACTACCACAACCACACTAGCACCACTACCACAACCACACTAGCACCACCACAACCACACTAGCACCACCACAACCACACTAGCACCACCACAACCACACTAGCACCACCACTACAACCACCACACTAGCACCACCACCACGACCACACTAGCACCACAACCACAACCACACTAGCACCACTACAACAACCACACTAGCACCACCATCACAACCACACTAACACCACTACCACAACC
>WNWK01001042.1:110000-180000 GCA_009830355.1 Cherax destructor | reverse complement strand
GAGATAAGATATTCTACATTACTTTACAAGTTAAGAACTGTTACCTACCTCAGTTTATTACTAAATATTCCCTAAGTTCATCTTTCATGTAAGTACATGTATCATTGAGGCAATTTACATATCACACTGTACAATAAAACATTAACATATCCTGGGGTAAGGATCATGTAAGCTTGAACACTGATAGATCCAGCGAGACTGAGGCCATGTCAGAGATGAGTTGCCTTGCTCTGTACTTTCTTCTGTTAAAAAGTCGTAGATGAGAAGGAGGAAGGATGACATTCAATCCAAGAAAGTGGTGCATACTCGAGGTGTGAACGCATTTGTGCCTCGTACACAGAGTTTTGCAGCCGCTTCTGTAAATCAGGTGTGGGATACATCTTAGTGGGTTTATTTTTAATTTGTTGGCTGCCTTGCTTGCAAGATTTACCACGTGATTTTTTGTACACATTTTGGAATCAAATTTCACCCCAAGGATATGAGCTTTATCCCCAGGTACCAACACTCTGTCATTCATTCTTACCACTGCTACAGCATTACCATCATCGTGCCTAGAGACCATCATCATTTGCGTTTTCTCAGGACTTGCCATCATTTTCCCCCAGTCTTATATAGCTGTAAGCTGGTGACTGATGTAACGTAGAGCAGCTGGCATTTCCTTTCTTGGGAAGAGTAAATATCAGAGTGCAGTCATTTGCATATACATATAATTCTGGGAGTTGGTCATTGAAATAGACATTCCATAACAATGGCCCCAGCACACTTCCTTGTGGAACACCTGCACTAATAGTCTTGATGACTCTACCCCATTGAGAACTCCTCTTAGAGATCTACCTTGAAGGTAATCACTGCTTGCAGTTTTGCCAAGAGTCCCTGGTGCTACAATCGGTCGAGGGCAACAGGAACATCCAGTGCTGCTACACAGCTGACCTTGGCTTCGTCCAGTCACTGGTGCCACATAATGGAAAGATTTAGCAAGAGATCAGCAGCAGAATGACCTTTCCTGAAGCCTTATTAACGGTCTCAAGGAAGTGAGTGGCAGTCGGGAAACCCTATCATCTGCCGTGAGATTATTTTCTGTCTATTACTATTCTCTGTTATCTGTTTCTCTTATCTTACTCTCGGATCACTGAGGTAGAGAAGGCTGGGGTTAAGGGATACGGGATGCCTGTCTGTGGCAGCACCGCCACTTAAACAAGTGTGATATATATATATATATATATATATATATATATATATATATATATATATATAATATATATATATATATATATTTATATATATATATAATTATATATGTAACTATATATATATATATATATATATTATCCTATTCATACTATTTATCTGTGACCTCGTGTACATGTCATACAGAGCTCTGTACATTCATATATTGATCTGCTGGGCTCACATGAAAGTGGTATATAATGGGTTCATTGGAGATCATGGCGCCAAAACTCCCATTTTGGCGCCAGGAGCAGCCTTTGGCGGGACGAAAGCGCGCGAAAAATTGTCGCAGTGACGTCACCGTAATTTTGTTTTTTGCGGGAATGTTGTGGTATTTATGACGTTCCTAGGATGGTACGTTCCTAGGATGGTACGTTCCTAGGATGGTACGTTCCCAGGATGGTACGTTCCTAGGATGGTACGTTCCTAGGATGGTACGTTCCTAGGATGGTACGTTCCTAGGATGGTACGTTCCTAGGATGGTACGTTCCTAGGATGGTACGTTCCTAGGATGGTACGTTCCTAGGATGGTACGTTCCCAGGATGGTACGTTCCTAGGATGGTACGTTCCTAGGATGGTACGTTCCCAGGATGGTACGTTCCTAGGATGGTACGTTCCTAGGATGGTACGTACCTAGGATGGTACGTTCCTAGGATGGTACGTTCCTAGGATATGTTCCTAGGATGGTTCGTTCCTGTGATGAAACGTTCCTATGATGGTACATTCCCCGGATGGGACGTTTCCAGGATGACACGTTCCTACGATGTCAGGTTCCTAGGATCCCACGTTCCTAGGATGCCACGTTCCCAGGATGACACGTTCCTAGGATGCCACGTTTCTAGGACATAAGAGAGAGAGAGAGAGAGAGAAAGAGAGAGAACGTGGAGAGGAGCCAGCAGTATAATCCAAGAGAGGGGAAATGAACGCCCACCACCGAGGGGAAAGGTTAAATTTATTGAACTATTACTCTTCTCTCCGTCCCTTACACACGTTCCCAGGGCTTGCTTGCACGTTCCCAGGGGTTGTTTGTACGTTCCCAGGGCCTTCTTACACGTTCCCAGGACTTGCTTGTATGTTCCCAGGACTTGCTTGCACGTTTCCAGGACTTGTACGTTCGAAGGGCTTATTTGCACGTTCACAGGGCTTCCTTGCACGTTCTCAGGGCTTGCACGTTCCCAGGGCTTCCTTGCACGTTCCCAGGGCTTCCTTGCACGTTCCCAGGGCTTCCTTGCACGTTCCCAGGGCTTCCTTGCACGTTCCCAGGACTTGCTTGCACGTTCCCAGGGCTTGCTTGCACGTTCCCAGGGCTTGTTTGCACGTTCCCAGGGCTTGCTTGCACGTTCCCAGGACTTGTACTTTCGAAGGGCTTGTTTGCACGTTCCCAGGGCTTCCTTGCACGCTCTCAGGGCTTTCTTGCACATTCCCAGGACTTGATTTCACGTTCCCAGGGCTTGCTTGTATGTTGCCAGAGCTTGCTGCACGTTCGCAGGACTTGTACGTTCGAAAGGCTTGTTTGCACGTTCCCAGGGCTTGCTTGCACGTTCCCAGGGCTTGCTTGCACGTTCCCAGGGCTTGCTTGCACGTTCCCAGGACTTGCTTGCACGTTCCCAGGGCTTGCTTGCACGTTCCCAGGGCTTGTTTGCACGTTCCCAGGGCTTGCTTGCACGTTCCCAGGACTTGCTTGCACGTTCCCAGGGCTTGCTTGCACGTTCCCAGGACTTGCTTGCACGTTCCCAGGGCTTGCTTGCACGTTCCCAGGGCTTCCTTGCACGTTCCCAGGGCTTTCGTGAACGTTCCCATGGCTTGTTTGCACGTTCCCAGGGCTTGCTTGCACATCCCAGGACTTGCTTACACGTTCCCAGGACTTGCTTGCACGTTCCTAGGGCTTCCTTGCACGTTCCCAGGACTTGCTTGCACGTTTCCAGTACTTGCTTTCACGTTCCCAGGACTTGCTTGCACGTTCCCAGGACTTGCTTGCACGTTCCCAGGACTTGCTTGCACGTTCCCAGGACTTGCTCGCACGTTCCCAGGACTTGCTTGCTCGTTTCCAGGACTTGCTTTCACGTTCCCAGGGCTTCCTTGCACGTTCCCAGGGCTTGCTTGCACGTTCCCAGGGCTTCCTTGCACGTTCCTAGGACTTGCTTGCACGTTCCCAGGACTTGCACGTTCCAAGGACTTGCTTGCACGTTCCCAGGGCTTCCTTGCACGTTCCCAGGACTTGCTTGCACGTTCCCAGGACTTGCTTGCACGTTCCCAGGGCTTGCTTGCACGTTCCCAGGACTTGCTTGCACGTTCCCAGGACTTGCTTGCACGTTCCCAGGACTTGCTTGCACGTTCCCAGGACTTGCTTGCACGTTCCCAGACTTCTTGCAGTTCCCAGGACTTGCTTGCACGTTCCCAGGCTTGCTTGCACGTTCCCAGGACTTTGCACGTTCCCAGGACTTGCTTGCACGTTCCTAGGACTTTTGACGTTCCAGGCTTGCTATGCAGTTCTTCCTGAGACTTGCTTGCACGTTCCCAGACTTGCTTGCACGTTCCCAGGACTTGCTTGCACGTTCCGTGAGGACTTGCAGCTGTTCCCAGACTTGCTTGGTTCAGACTTGCTTGCGTTCCTGAGGCTTAGCGTTCCAGACTGTGACGTTCCCAGACTT
Source organism: Cherax destructor (assembly GCA_009830355.1). Lineage (NCBI taxonomy): Eukaryota > Metazoa > Arthropoda > Malacostraca > Decapoda > Parastacidae > Cherax > Cherax destructor. The sequence goes on along the minus strand of WNWK01001042.1, from coordinate 176,121 downwards.
GCTTGCACTGTTCCTGGCTTGTTGAGTTCCCAGGCTTGCTGAGTCTTGCAGTTGAAGTTAATGCATAGTTGTTCCTGAGCTTAGATGGTAAGCTGTGAGCTGGTTCTGAGCTATTGGTACTGATGAGCTGGTTCCTGAGCTTATTGGTAAGCTGATGAGCTGGTTCCTGAGCTTAGTTGGTAAGCTGATGAGCTGGTTCCTGAGCTTAGTTGGTAAGCTGATGAGCTGGTTCCTGAGCTTAGTTGGTAAGCTGATGAGCTGGTTCCTGAGCTTAGTTGGTAAGCTGATGAGCTGGTTCCTGAGCTTAGTTGGTAAGCTGATGAGCTGGTTCCTGAGCTTAGTTGGTAAGCTGATGAGCTGGTTCCTGAGCTTAATTGGTAAGCTGATGAGCTGGTTCCTGAGCTTAGTTGGTAAGCTGATGAGCTGGTTCCTGAGCTTAGTTGGTAAGCTGATGAGCTGGTTCCTGAGCTTAGTTGGTAAGCTGATGAGCTGGTTCCTGAGCTTAGTTGGTAAGCTGATGAGCTGGTTCCTGAGCTTAGTTGGTAAGCTGATAAGCTGGTTCCTGAGCTTAGTTGGTAAGCTGATAAGCTGGTTCCTGAGCTTATTGGTAGCTGATAGCTGGTTCCTGAGCTTAGTTGGTAAGCTGATAGCTGGTTCCTGAGCTTAATTGGTAAGCTGATAGCTGGTTCCTGAGCTTAGTTGGTAAGTTGATAAGTGGTTCCTAAGCTTAGTTGGTAAGCTGATAAGCTGGTTCCTGAGCTTAGTTGGTAAGCTGATAAGCTGGTTCCTGAGCTTAGTTGGTAAGTTGATAAGCTGGTTCCTAAGCTTAGTTGGTAAGCTGATAAGCTGGTTCCTGAGCTTAGTTGGTAAGCTGATAAGCTGGTTCCTGAGCTTAGTTGGTAAGCTGATAAGCTGGTTCCTGAGCTTAGTTGGTAAGCTGATAAGCTGGTTCCTGAGCTTAGTTGGTAAGCTGATAAGCTGGTTCCTGAGCTTAGTTGGTAAGCTGATGAGCTGGTTCCTGAGCTTAGTTGGTAAGCTGGTTCCTAAGCTGTCACGTACGTTGGCGTCACTGTGGTAATTGCAACGTGCACAACGAGGCTTCATCACGCTATGTTACCCACAACAACAATTTTTGGCTAAATCAAGATTTACGGTGCGTATTAATTCAGTAATTTTGACGCACTTTCCTTGGTAATATACACATATGTATGTATGTATATATATATATATATATATATATATATATATATATATATATATATATACATTTGTCTCTCTACCTTTTTTTCATACCTTCTCTCCCTCCTCACTTCCCTCCTCTTTCTCTCTCTCTCTCTCTCTCTCTCTCTCTCTCTCTCTCTCTCTCTCTCTCTCTCTCTCTCTCTCTCTCTCTCTCTCTCTCTCTCTCTCTCTCTCTCTCTCTCTCCATCATCCCTCTCATAAAAACTGACTGGCAAGACTAACTTTAAGTCCTCTCTAACTATTGGTCTAAGTTTTATAGCACACATTCAAAGTTTTCAAAAGTCACTTTAGATGCAACGGTGAGTTTAATGTCTAACTTAGTGAGGGTGTAAGGGAGAGAGGTGAGGGTGTAGAGGAGAGAGGTGAGGGTGTAGGGGAGAGAGGTGAGGGTGTAGGGGAGAGAGGTGAGTGTGTAGGGGAGAGAGGTGAGGGTGTAGGGGAGAGAGGTGAGGGTGTAGGGGAGAGAGGTGAGGGTGTAGGGGAGAGAGGTGAGGGTGTAGGGGAGAGAGGTGAGGGTGTTGGGGAGAGAGGTGAGGGTGTAGGGAGAGAGAAGGAGGGTGTAGGGGGAGAGAGAGATGAGGGTGTAGGAGAGAGAGAGGTGAGGGTGTAGGGGAGAGAGAGATGAGGGTGTAGGAGAGAGAGAGGTGAGGGTGTAGGGGAGAGAGAGATGAGGGTGTAGGAGAGAGAGATGAGGGTGTAGGAGAGAGAGAGGTGAGGGTGTAGGGGAGAGAGAGATGAGGGTTTAGGAGAGAGAGAGGTGAGGGTGTAGGGGAGAGAGAGATGAGGGTGTAGGGGAAGAGAGATGAGGGTGTAGGAGAGAGAGAGGTGAGGGTGTAGGGGAGAGAGAGATGAGGGTGTAGGAGAGAGAGAGGTGAGGGTGTAGTAAACTGCTACACTAGTAAACTGGTACACTAGTAAACTGGTACACTAGTAAACTGCTACACTAGTAAACTGCTACACTAGTAAACTGCTACACTAGTAAACTGGTACACTAGTAAACTGCTACACTAGTAAACTGCTACACTAGTAAACTGCTACACTAGTAAACTGCTACACTAGTAAACTGCTACACTAGTAAACTGCTACACTAGTAAACTGCTACACTAGTAAACTGCTACACTAGTAAACTGCTACACTAGTAAACTGCTACACTAGTAAACTGTACACTAGTAAACTGGTACACTAGTAAACTGCTACACTAGTAAACTTGTACACTAGTAAACTGGTACACTAGTAAACTGGTACACTAGTAAACTGCTACACTAGTAAACTGCTACACTAGTAAACTGCTACACTAGTAAACTGGTACACTAGTAAACTGCTACACTAGTAAACTGCTACACTAGTAAACTGCTACACTAGTAAACTGCTACACTAGTAAACTGCTACACTAGTAAACTGCTACACTAGTAAACTGCTACACTAGTAAACTGCTACACTAGTAAACTGCTACACTAGTAAACTGCTACACTAGTAAACTGCTACACTAGTAAACTGCTACACTAGTAAACTGCTACACTAGTAAACTGCTACACTAGTAAACTGCTACACTAGTAAACTGCTACACTAGTAAACTGCTACACTAGTAAACTGCTACACTAGTAAACTGCTACACTAGTAAACTGCTACACTAGTAAACTGCTACACTAGTAAACTGCTACACTAGTAAACTGCTACACTAGTAAACTGGTACACTAGTAAACTGCTACACTAGTAAACTGGTACACTAGTAAACTGGTACACTAGTAAACTGGTACACTAGTAAACTGGTACACTAGTAAACTGGTACACTAGTAAACTGGTACACTAGTAAACTGGTACACTAGTAAACTGCTACACTAGTAAACTGGTACACTAGTAAACTGGTACACTAGTAAACTGGTACACTAGTAAACTGGTACACTAGTAAACTGGTACACTAGTAAACTGGTACACTAGTAAACTGGTACACTAGTAAACTGCTACACTAGTAAACTGGTACACTAGTAAACTGGTACACTAGTAAACTGGTACACTAGTAAACTGGTACACTAGTAAAGTGCTACACTAGTAAACTGGTACACTAGTAAACTGCTACACTAGTAAAGTGCTACACTAGTAAACTGCTACACTAGTAAACTGGTACACTAGTAAACTGGTACACTAGTAAACTGCTACACTAGTAAACTGCTACACTAGTAAACTGGTACACTAGTAAACTGGTACACTAGTAAACTGGTACACTAGTAAACTGGTACACTAGTAAACTGCTACACTAGTAAACTGGTACACTAGTAAACTGGTACACTAGTAAACTGCTACACTAGTAAACTGCTACACTAGTAAACTGGTACACTAGTAAACTGCTACACTAGTAAACTGGTACACTAGTAAACTGGTACACTAGTAAACTGGTACACTAGTAAACTGCTACACTAGTAAACTGCTACACTAGTAAAGTGCTACACTAGTAATGCTAGTATATCTATGGGTGTTTAATAAGGGATAATTTTATGTACAAGGAGATAATTTGTTAAGTAATACAAGTGAGTTTGATTTTATTTAATACCTTAAGGCACAGTGTGTGTGTGTGTGTGTGTGTGTGTGTGTGTTATGAGAGAGAGAGAGAGAGCAACAGTTGGGAAACACAAGCATATCTGCTCCCACTAGAGACATACACATTCTCTAGAGTTCCATGAAGGTGACGAATGTTGAGTATGTGAGGTGAGAACCAAAACATTCCTGCCAGGCAGACATAGTGGCACACTATGTAGCAAACACAAAACCTAAAAGATATACGTATATATATATATATATATATATATATATATATATATATATATATATATATATATATATATATATATATATATATATATATATATATATATATATATATATATATAATACGAGGATAACATGTATATGCCATCAGAAGCTTTCAAACTTTCTGGGAATATCTCTCTGACTGATTCAGTGATTGCAGACCTTCTCGTGCACTGGATGCAATACACGATGATAGAAGTGCAGGTCATACTATTAGTATTGCTTCGCCAAGTCCTGTTTACGTCAGTCTGACCGATAGTGCTGCTGGATCCCGTTGTGTCCCTACCAGTGGCAGATTTAGTGCCTTTCTGAATATTGATCTCAGGAGTGCATTATATTCACTCAATTGCTTTGCTGTCGAAGGATTGTGCACACCTCTAGAAATAAGCTGACTTGGGCAAGGGTAGATGGATTGAGAGAAGATGCAGGGCATCGTGGGCATTCAGATGACTTACTCCCTGATCCCTCTTTAGGTCATTTCGGTATATTTTTTTTCCAGAGGGCTGTGTTGAAGGTTAAATGATCCAGAGGCGTCCATTCTACTAGGAAGTAGAATGCTGTAAGTAGATGTGGTAGATGAGGCTTCTGGTTAGATGGATCTAACATGAGTAGCGACTAGCTAGTTGTTCGAAATGATTTCACATTTGAAATGGTTGAAAATAAGTCTCAGATTGAAAATTTGCCACCAGGGACTCTGTGCCTGCCAGAGTACAGTCACCTACATACCAGATGTTGAGTACACTGATCACTCTGGCCGTGAGTTCTCGTACTGCTAAAGAGGAATGGGGAGAGTGGATCTACTTGCAGGATGCCCTCTGACCTTCTGACTTCATACTTGCTAAAAAAATACAAAACATTACAAAAACACTACAAAAAATAGGGCAGTGGGAAAGGACAATAGGGTTACAGACAGTAGCACTGTCTGTAACCCAACTGTTTTCACAGACAGGACACAGCAGTGCCTTCTGTGAAAAAAAGTCTCATTAGAAGCCCCTTAGCTGTGAGGTAAAGCGCTGGACCTCTTAGTCTCAGGACCTCGGTTCGATTCTCCCGTCCACCTTTCTGTTCATTCATCTCTGTGATGTATGCTGAGGTGGTATCTGCTGAGGTGATGTGTGCTGAGGTTGTGTCTGCTGAGGTGGTGTGTGTTGAGGTGGTGTCTGCTGAGGTGGTGTGTGCTGAGGTGGTGTCTGCTGAGGTGATGTGTGTTGAGGTGGTGTGTCCTGAGGTGGTGTCTGCTGAGGTGGTGTCTGCTGAGGTGGTGTCTGCTGAGGTGGTGTCTGCTGAGGTGGTGTCTGCTGAGGTGGTGTCTGCTGAGGTGGTGTCTGCTGAGGTGGTGTCTGCTGAGGTGGTGTCTGCTGAGGTGGTGTCTGCTGAGGTGGTGTCTGCTGAGGTGGTGTCTGCTGAGGTGGTGTGTCAGTTTAACTTGTAGAACCAGTTGAGAACCACACAATGGCGCCTCCAATACCTGTTTCTGGCAAAATTAATGGTCCAGTGACGGGGCCATCAAGACAATTGTTGTTGGTGGCACTGCCTGCCCTGAGTGCCTGTTCTGAGTGTCTGCTCTGAGTGTCTGCTCTGAGTGTCTACTCTGAGTGTCTGCTCTGAGTGTCTGCTCTGAGTGATTGAACTGTGCATTTTTTTTTTTTTAGGCGAGGGGTGATTGCGTCATATATAACGTGTGTGTGTGTGTGTGTGTGTGTGTGTGTGTGTGTGTGTGTGTGTGTGTGTGTGAGTATATAAGTATGTGATGTGTGCGTATTTATTATTATTATTATTATTATTATTATTATTATTATTATTATTATTATTATTATTATTATTATTATTATTATTATCATCATTATTATTATCATCATAATTATCATTATCATTACTTGCATTTCCCAAACTAATACACATATTTAATATAATATCCAATAAATTATAGAGTTCCAAGGCGATGATTATCATCAGTAAATATTGACCTTATTACTGAGATGGTAACTGGTAACAGAATACCACTCGTGTTCTCAAGAACCCAGGACCAACCTGGGGAAGGACGTTGATGTAGGTTGATGTAGGGTGTTGATGTAGGGTGTTTGATGTAGGTTGATGTAGGGTGTTGATGTAGGTTGATGTAGGGTGTTGATGTAGGGTGTTGATGTAGGTTGATGTAGGGTGTTTGATGTAGGGTATTAATGGTGTTTGATGTAGGTCGTTGATGTAGGGTGTTGATGTAGGACATTAATGTAAATGTTCTAGACATTTCCTTAATGCTATTAAATTACCAAAATATGAAAATAAATATTTATAATAATAATAATAATAATAATAATAATAATAATAATAATAATAATAATAATAATAATAATAATAATAATAATAATAATAATAATAATAATAATAATAATAATAATAATAATAATGTTTGACTATGAACTGCATATGAGAAAGAGAGAGACAGAGAGATAAAAAGAGAGAGAGACAGAGAGATAGAAAGAAAGAGGGAGAGAGGAAAACTATTTAAAAGAAATAGGAACAAGAGGGGAAGGATAAAACAAGGAGAAAAAGGAATAAAAAAAGAGAGGAAGAAAGCAAAGAATGTGAAAAAAACGAAAAAGAGAAAGAATAAAAAACACGGCAGGAAGAGAAAGTATTTAAAAAAAAAACAGAGACGAAAACAAACAGTGATGTTTTTCCAAGTATATAATTAACAGAACTTCAAAAAACACCGTGTGTGTTTTTTAATTAACTAAACTTAAAAAAACACCGTGTGTCTGTTTTTTTATTAAATAAGAAAAAAAATTGGAGGGCAAACTAGGTTAAAATTTCTATAAATTTGAAGACTTGGCTGATATGATGGTCAACAGGAGAATTTATGCCAAATTTCCTTCAAAATATGTCCCTGGAGGAGGCATGAATGTCCTGGCGAGGTGTTATATGTGGTGTGTGCCAGGCAGCATCGTCAGTCACTCTTAGGAGGTCAAGTGTGAGATGTGTGGGGGTCAGTCACTCTTAGGAGGTCAAGTGTAAGATGTGTGGGGTCAGTCACTCTTAGGAGGTCAAGTGTAAGATGTGGGGTCAGTCACTCTTAGGAGGTCAAGTGTGGGATGTGAGGGTCAGTCACTCTTAGAAGGTCAAGTGTGAGATGTGGGAGTCAGTCACTCTTAGGAGGTCAAGTGTGAGATGTGGGGGTCAGTCACTCTTAGAAGGTCAAGTGTGAGATGTGGGGGTCAGTCACTCTTAGGAGGTCAAGTGTGGGATGTGGGGGTCAGTCACTCTTAGAAGGTCAAGTGTGGGATGTGGGGGTCAGTCACTCTTAGGATCTGCACACAAAAATCATTCCCTACGAAAGCAAAAGACTTGGCAGGCGATGTAACCTAGAATTAGGGAAGATATTATTGAGGTGTATGAATGGAAGACAGGAATAAATAAAGGGGATACAAATAACGTGCTAATAATATCTAACCAAGACAGGACTGGCAGCAGTGGGTTCAGGTTGGGAATTTTTAGATTTAGAAAGGTTCTTGGGAGGTACTGGTTTGGCAATAGAGTTGTAGATGAGTGGAAGACACTGCCAGGTAGTGCCATTGAGGCAAGAACCTTGTGTACCTTTAAAAACTATGCTAGAAGTATATAACTGGGTGTGGGTGAGGTGGACCTGCCTAGCATGGGCCAGTAGGCCTGCTGCAGTGCTCCTTCTTTCTTGTGTTCTTATGTTCCAATCGCTGTTTAGATTTAATCTAATTTCTGATCTTTTACACCTAATTTCTAATGAGTTGTTTTTCGCTTAATTTCTAATGAGTTTTCACACCTAATTTCTTATCTGTTTTTCACCTAATTTCTCAGTTTTGAGAAAAAATTATTTCGTTTCTTTAAAACTGAAATTTTAATTCTCGGGAAAGAGAGAGAGAGAGAGAGAGAGAGAGAGAGAGAGAGAGAGAGAGAGAGAGAGAGAGAAGACAGACAGACAGACAGACAGACAGACAGAGAGAGTGTTCATGGGTTTCATAAATTTCAGAATTCAAATTCTCAGAGTTTAATCGCCAGAGATTACTACTTGCTATGGTTGTTGTTGTTGTTGTTGTTGTTGTTGTTGTTCCTGTTGTTAGTTGTTGTAATATCTACGACAAAAACACTTATTTGTTATTTGTTTGTTCTTGTCTTCGTTTTGTTTTTGTTCGTGTTAGTTATGAATCGTTTATGCCTTTGAGGCAAGTAATGGGATCTTGATCCGAGGAGTTACTTGTCCTGCCATGGGAATCTAATTGACAATCCTTTCTAAGATTGAACTTGATTGAACATAAGAACATAAGAAAGAAGGAACAAGCAGGCCTACTGTCCCATGCGAGGCAGGTCCAAGTCACCTACCGGCCCAAGGCTAGTCAGGGCAGGTCACACCCAGTTAAGGAAGGAGCTAGGCATCAGACCCATCAGCACAAGCTAGTCAGGTTCAACTCACACCCACTCATGTATTTATCTAATCTATTTTTAAAACTACACACCGTTTTAGCTTCTATGACGGTACTCGGGAGTTTGTTCCACTCATCCACAACTCTATTACCAAACCAGTGCTTTCCTATATCCTTCCTGAATCTGAATTTTTCCAACTTAAAACCATTGGTGCGAGTCCTGTCTTGACTAGATATTTTTTAGCACGTTATTTACATCCCCTTTATTTATTCCTGTTTTCCATTTATACACCTCAATCATATTCTCCCTAATTCTACATCTTTCTAGAGAGTGCAGATTCAAGGCCCTCAGTCTATCCTCACAGCGAAGATTTCTGATACATGGGATCAACTTTGTCATCCTCCTCTGTACGTTTTCCAGTGCATTTATATCCATTCTGTAATACGGTGACCAGAACTGTGCAGCATAAGGTGAAGAACAACCTGAGGACTTCTATTATTTATACTTCTTGATATGAAGCCAAGGATTCTGATCTCTTTATTGCGAACACTTATGCACTGTTGTCTTGCTCACAATATTCCCTTTCCTTCCGTAGATTTCACCTGATTTTTCCCCTTCTATCCTTTCTCAGGCGCTCTGTGTGAAAAACAAAAGAGAATCAAGGCAATAATAAAAGATAATAAACACCAAGAATTGGAAGGTAAACAGAGTGATGAGGATCGTCGTTGCTATAAACAAATAAAGCTAAGAGGATCCGATCCCATTATCGAGGGCATTAGCAGCAGGTCTGGAACTCCCCTCACGTCTCAGATAGGATCAGGTGAAGCCCTGCTTACGAAGCTGTCTGTTAGAAAGATTTAAGGGAAAAAACAAGATAGGGAATCGTAAGGTGGTGTTGGCTCCCCTCACTGAGGCGAATTGAAGGTTTGGATTCTCTGCAAGGTTAAGATTTGGTTAATGGGGTTTAAAGTCTATCTACTACACGAGGGTTACTGAGGCTGCATAACACTTGTTCACCACCAGTCAAGAATACTTTAATACCTCAAAGAGTGAGTAAATTGTCAGTGTATATATATACACAGAAAATACATCTCTCAACCTGGTAGTAGGTTGGTAGACAGCAACCACCCAGGGAGGTACTACCGTCCTGCCAGGTGACTGTGAAACAGAAACCTGAAACTGTTTTACATGATGGTAGGATTGCTGGTGTCTTTTTTTCTGTCTCATAAACACGCTGGATAACAGGTATATCTAGCTACTTCTACTTACACTTTAGGTCACACTACACTGGCATACACATGCATATATATACATACACACATCTAGGTTTTTCTTCTTTTTCTTAATAGCTCTTGTTCTTTTTAATTTCTCTATTGTCCATGGGGAAGTGGAAAAGAATCTTTCCTCCGTAAGCCATGCGTGTCGTATGAGGCGACTAAGATGCCGGGAGCAATGGGCTAGTAACCCCTTCTCCTGTACAAATCTACTAAAAACGAGAAGAAGAAAAACTTTATAAAACTGGGTTGTCTGAATGTGCGTGGATGTAGTGCGGATGATAAGAAAGAGATGATTGCCGATGTTATGAATGAAAAGAAGTTGGATGTCCTGGCCCTAAGCGAAACAAAGCTGAAGGGGGTAGGCGAGTTTCAGTGGGGAGAAATAAATGGGATTAAGTCAGGAGTATCTGAGAGAATTAGAGCTAAGGAAGGGGTAGCAATAATGTTGAAGGATCAGTTATGGAAGGAAAAGAGGGAATATAAATGTGTAAATTCAAGGATTATGTGGATTAAAATAAGGGTCGGATGCGAAAAGTGGGTCATAATAAGCGTGTATGCACCTGGAGAAGAGAGGAGTGTAGAGGAGAGAGAGATTTTGGGAGATGTTAAGCGAATGTATAGGAACTTTTGAACCAAATGAGAGAGTAATTGTGGTAGGGGACCTAAATGCTAAAGTGGGAGAAACATGCAGAGAGGGTGTAGTAGGTAAGTTTGGGGTGCCAGGTGTAAATGATAATGGGAGCCCTTTGATTGAACTTTGTATAGAAAGGGGTTTAGTTATAGGTAATACATATTTTAAGAAAAAGAGGATAAATAAGTATACAAGATATGATGTAGGGCGTAATGACAGTAGTTTGTTGGACTATGTATTGGTAGATAAAAGACTGTTGAGTAGACTTCAGGATGTACATGTTTATAGAGGGGCCACAGATATATCAGATCACTTTTTAGTTATAGCTACAGTGGGAGTAAAAGGTAGATGGGATACAAGGAAAATAGAATCAGTAAGTAAAAGAGAGGCGAAGGTTTATAAACTAAAAGAGGAGGCAGTTAGGGTAAGATATAAACAACTATTGGAGGATAGATGGGCTAGTGAGAGTGTAGGCAATGGGGTCGAAAATGTATGGGGTAGATTTAAAAATGTAGTGTTAAAGTGTTCAGCAGAAGTTTGTGGTTACAGGCGAGTGGGTGCGGGAGGGAAGAGGAGCGATTGGTGGAATGATGATGTAAAGAGAGTAGTAAGGGAGAAAAAGTTAGCATATGAGAGGTTTTTACAAAGTAGAAGTGATGCAAGGGGGGAAGAGTATATGGAGAGAAAAGAGAGGTTAAAAGAGTGGTGAAGCAATGTAAAAGAGAGCAGATGAGAGAGTGGGTGAGATGTTATCAGCAAATTTTGTTGAAAATAAGAAAAAGTTTTGGAATGAGATTAATAAGTTGAGGAAGCCTAGAGAACAAATGGATTTGACAGTTAAAAATAGGAGAGGAGAGTTATTAAATGGAGAGTTAGAGGTATCGGGAAGATGGAGAGAATATTTTTGAGGATTTGTTAAATGTTGATGAAGACAGGGAAGCTGTGATTTCGTGTGTAGGGCAAGGAGGAATAACATCTTGTAGGAGTGTGGAAGAGCCAGTTGTGGGTGTAGGGGAAGTTCGTGAGGCAGTGGGTAGAATGAAAGGGGGTAAGGCAGCTGAGATTGATGGGATAAAGATAGAAATGTTAAAAGCAGGTGGGGATATAATTTTGGAGTGGTTGGTGCTATTATTTAATAAATGTATGGAAGAGGGTAAGGTACCTAGGGATTGGCAGAGAGCGTGTATTGTTCCTTTGTATAAAGGCAAAGGGGACAAAAGAGAGTGCAAAAATTATAGGGGAATAAGTCTGTTGAGTGTACCTGGTAAAGTGTATGGTAGAGTTATTATTGAAAGAATTAAGAGTAAAACAGAAAGCAGGATAGCAGATGAACAAGGGGGCTTTAGGAAAGGTAGGGGGTGTGTAGACCAAGTGTTTACAGTGAAACATATAGGTGAACAGTATTTGGATAAGGGTAAAGATGTTTTTGTGGCATTTATGGATTTGGAAAAGGCGTATGATAGGGTAGATAGGGGGGCAATGTGGCAGATGTTGCAGGTGTATGGAATAGGAGGAAGGTTACTGAAAGCAGTGAAGAGTTTTTATGAGGATAGTGAGGCTCAGGTTAGAGTGTGTAGGAGGGAAGGGGACTATTTCCCAGTAAAAGTGGGCCTTAGACAAGGATGTGTGATGTCACCGTGGTTGTTCAATATATTTATAGATGGGGTTGTAAGAGAAGTGAATGCGAGGGTCTTGGCAAGAGGTGTTCGGCTAAAAGATAAAGAAGCAAATACAAAGTGGGAGTTGTCACAGTTGCTTTTTGCTGATGACACTGTGCTTTTGGGAGATTCTGAAGAGAAGCTGCAGAGGTTGGTGGATGAATTTGGTAGGGTGTGTAAAAGAAGAAAATTGAAAGTGAATATAGGAAAGAGTAAGGTGATGAGGATAACAAAAAGAATAGGTGACGAAAGATTGATATCAGATTGGAGGGAGAGAGTATGGAGGAGGTGAATGTATTCAGATATTTGGGAGTGGACATGTCGGCGGATGGGTCTATGAAGGATGAGGTGAATCATAGAATTGATGAGGGGAAAAGGGTGAGTGGAGCACTTCGGAGTCTGTGGAGACAAAGAACCTTGTCCATGGAAGTAAAGAGGGGAATGTATGAGAGTATAGTTATACCAACGCTCTTATATGGGTGTGAAGCATGGGTGATGAATGTTGCAACGAGGAGAAGGCTGGAGGCAGTGGAGATGTCATGTCTGAGGTCAATGTGTGGTGTGAATATAATGCAGAGAATTCGGAGTTTGGAAATTAGGAGGAGGTGCGGGATTACCAAAACGATTGTCCAGAGAGCTGAGGAGGGGTTGTTGAGGTGGTTTGGACATGTAGAGAGAATGGAACGAGACAGAGTGACTTCGAGAGTGTATAAATCTGTAGTGGAGGGAAGGCGGGGTAGGGGTCGGCCTAGGAAAGGTTGGAGGGAGGGCGTAAAGGAAGTTTTGTGTGCGAGGGGCTTGGACTTCCAGCAAGCATGTGTGAGCGTATTTGATAGGAGTGAATGGAGCCATATGGTTTTTAATACTTGACGTGCTGTTGGAGTGTGAGCAAAGTAACATTTATGAAGGATTCAGGAAACCGGCAGGCCGGACTTGAGTTCTGGAGATGGGAAGTACAGTGCCGGCACTCTGAAGGAGGGGTGTTAATGTTGCAGTTTTATAACTGTAGTGTAAAGCACCCTTCTGGCAAGACAGTGATGGAGTGAATGATGATGAAAGTTTTTCTTTTCGGGCCACCCTGCCTTGGTGGGAATCAGCCGATGTGTTAATAAAAAAAAAATAATATATATATATATATATATATATATATATATATATATATATATATATATATATATATATATATATATATATATATGTCGTGCCGATTAGGTAAAACTGGTCAATTAGCAAGAACTCATCTAAAATTAAGTCCTTTCTAAAATTTTCAATAATACATTTAAAGATATATTTTTTCATTTATGTTAATGTAAGAATTTATAATTTTGTACCAAGAGAAACTTTGAAAACCTACCTAACCTTATTACAACAAGCACAATTTAATTTAGCCTAACCCAACTAAATATATTTTAGATACGTTAACATTAATTTAATAATAAAAAACACAATGAAATATATTTTTTTCGTTATGTTCAGAATGATTTTGGCGAAATTATTGCATACACAAATTTTCACTTGTCTTATATGGCAAGGTGAGCGTTGCTATTTAAGCCAAAATCGCAAGTTTTACCTAATCGGCACGACATATATATATATATATATATATATATATATATATATATATATATATATATATATATATATATATATATATATATATATATATATATATATATATATATATATATATATATTGTAAAGGGTGAGTTTTAATGAAGATTTGGAGAGAGGAAATGCTTGCTACCTCACGTAGCCTCTTCCCCTTGACTATTCTTGACTACTCTTGAATTCAGGTCAAGAGGAGTCGTGGTGTACATGACATTTTCAGGACTTCAAGTCTTAATTGTGCTGATTTTAATAAGTTCTCTGTCTGTCTGTCTGTCTGTCTCTCTCTCTCTCTCTCTCTCTCTCTCATCAGACACAAGTCAAATTGTGAGGGAGAGAAATGTGTGTGTGAGAGAGAGAGAGAGAGAGAGAGAGAGAGAGAGAGAGAGAGAGAGAGAGAGAGAGAGAGATGAGGGAGGGAGATGTGAGGGTGAGAGAGAGAGAGAGAGAGAGAGAGAGAGAGAGAGAGAGAGAGAGAGAGAGAGAGAGAGAGAGAAAAGCACCTGGGTTGAACATAAGACAAGAGCCTCTCACCTGAGCTCATCACTCACACAGACAGACTAACATCAGCAACATACACAACACCAGACATACGTAGACCACAATACCCTCCTCCTGTATTGTGAACAAGAGGGTGTTCACATCAGTGTTCACCACACAGGTGTGGGTCACAACCTCACTACGCAGCGCCACAACGTGACCAGCACCAACACAGCTATCTGCGATACAGGTCACTTGAGAAAGAAGGGTCTTACATCTTGACTTGGCCATTGAATCAGAAGAGACAGTAGACTACTTGACGGACTGGATAGGCAAAGCCTATTGCAGATGTAACTACCTCTTTACTACTACTATTCCTACACTTCCTCCTCTTATTACTACTGATACTACTGCTGCTGCTGCTACTACTATTACTACTATTATTACTATTAACACTCTCTTAAGTCTACCTACTCTCATGTCTTCTTGTTCTTCTTGCTTTTTCTCGCTTACTTATGACTTGACAATGTTCTTGTACTCAGAGACGTTAGTATAGTTTTCTTAAATGAAGATTGTTTGTGGGTTGTTTGTGGGTTGTTTGTGGGTTGTTTGTGGATGTTTGTGGGTTGTTTGTGGGTTGTTTGTGGGTTGTTTGTGGATGTTTGTGGGTTGTTTGTGGGTTTGTGGATGTTTGTGGGTTGTTTGTGGGTTGTTTGTGGGTTGTTTGTGGGTTGTTTGTAGGTTGTTTGTGGGTTGTTTGTGGGTTGTTTGTGGGTTGTGTGTGGGTTGTTTGTGGATGTTTGTGGGTTGTTTGTGGGTTTGTGGATGTTTGTGGGTTGTTTGTGGGTTGTTTGTGGGTTGTTTGTGGGTTGTTTGTGGGTTGTTTGTGGATGTTTGTGGGTTTGTGGATGTTTGTGGGTTGTTTGTGGGTTGTTTGTGGGTTGTTTGTGGGTTGTTTGTGGGTTGTGTGTGGGTTGTTTGTGGGTTTGTGGATGTTTGTGGGTTGTTTGTGGGTTGTTCCAGTCACGCTATAGTGACTTCGTGGGTTGTTCCAATCACGCTATAGTGACTTCGTGGGTTGTTCCAGTCACGGTATAGTGACTTTGTGGGTTGTTCCAGTCACGGTATAGTGACTTCGTGGGTTGTTCCAATCACGCTATAGTGACTTCGTGGGTTGTTCCAGTCACGGTATAGTGACTTCGTGGGTTGTTCCAGTCACGGTATAGTGACTTCGTGGGTTGTTCCAGTCACGGTATAGTGACTTCGTGGGTTGTTCCAGTCACGGTATAGTGACTTCGTGGGTTGTTCCAGTCACGGTATAGTGACTTCGTGGGTTGTTCCAGTCACGGTATAGTGACTTCGTGGGTTGTTCCAATCACGCTAAAGTGACTTCGTGGGTTGTTCCAATCACGCTATAGTGACTTCGTGGGTTGTTCCAGTCACGGTATAGTGACTTCGTGGGTTGTTCCAATCACGGTATAGTGACTTCGTGGGTTGTTCCAGTCACGGTATAGTGACTTCGTGGGTTGTTCCAGTCACGGTATAGTGACTTCGTGGGTTGTTCCAGTCACGGTATAGTGACTTCGTGGGTTGTTCCAGTCACGGTATAGTGAAAGTCTTGCAGCAGAAGCACTGAGAGTCTGGTCTTAAAGCCGCCCTGGCATAAGGATCAAAGTGGCTCGCTGCCCGGCACTATGGCCGCCATAAAGTTTGAACAGATGACTAGAGACAGGCGCTGCCCACTCTCTCAGTGAGAGTTAATTACTCTCTTTCACTTTCTCCTTTCTCTCTCTCTCTCTCTCTCTCTCTCTCTCTCTCTCTCTCTCTCTCTCTCTCTCTTCTCTCTCTCTCTCTCTCTCTCTCTCTCTCTCGTAATGAATGACTATCACTCTCTCTCTCTAACTTTCTCTCTTCTTTTCTCTCTCCATCTCTCTTTCTATATATATCTGATGAGTATCTCTCTTGGTGTATATACACCGAGTGTATACACCGAGAGTGTATACACATACACTGTGAGGGGTGTATATCTCACTATTTATACACTTCATTTTAAAGATATATTTCTTAGCATACATACCTCAATATGTATACAATTTAAAGGTGAATACCTCTGTGTATACAATGTAAGGGTGTATACCTCAGTATGTATACAATGTAAGGGTGTGTACCTCAGTATGTATACAATGTAAGGGTGTATACCTCAGTATGTATACAATGTAAGGGTGTATACCTCAGTATATATACAATGTAAGTGTATACATCTCAGTATGTATACAATGTAAGGATGTATATCTCAGTATGTATGCAATGTAAGGGTGTATACCTCATTATGTATACAATGTAAGGGTGTATACCTCAGTATGTATACAATGAAAGGGTGTATACCTCAGTATGTATACAATGTAAGGGTGTATACCTTAGTATGTATACAACGTAACGGTATACATCTCAGTATGTATACAGTGTAAGGGTGTGTACCTCAGTATGTATACAATGTAAGGGTGTATACCTCAGTATGCATACAATGTAAGGGTGTATACCTCAGTATATATATACAATGTAAGGGTGTATACACCTCAGTATGTATACAATGTAAAAGTGTATACCTCATTATGTATACAATGTAAGGGTGTATACCTCAGTATGTATACAATGTAAGAGTGTATACCTCAGTATGTATACAGTGTAAGGGTGTGTACCTCAGTATGCATACAATGTAAGGGTTTATACCTCCGTATATATACAATGTAAGGGTGTATACACCTCAGTATGTATACAATGACTTATTCAAGCTGACACTGACTTATTCAAGCTGACACGGACTTATTCAAGCTGACACTGACTTGTTCAAGCTGACACTGACTTATTCAAGCTGCCACTGATTTATTCAAGCTGATACGGACTTATTCAAGCTGACACTGACTTATTCAAGCTGACACTGACTTATTCTAGCTGACACTGATTTATTTAAGCTGACACTGACTTATTCAAGCTGACACTGATTAATTCAAGCTGACACGGACTTATTCAAGCTGACACTGATTTATTCAAGCTAACACAGATTTATTCAAGCTGATATGGATTTATTTATGCTGATACGGGTATATCAATGCTGACACTGACTTATTCTAGATGACAAGGACTTATTTAACCTGACATGGACTTATTCGGCTTAATTTTTTTTGGCCACGTATTGAAAAAATATATTTTGCATTTAATCGTAGAAAATCTTCCCAAAATACTCATTCGTGTTGCTGGGCCGTGACCAAATAAGAGAAAATAAAGAGAGAAACGTCTCGGGTCAGCGTTGGTGAGCTGAAGACGGATTTAGTAAATGTTAATTTACAGGTGTTGGGGGAAGTCGTGCGTCTGGCAGATGCTGCGGGAGGAGGGAAGGGGTCGTGCGTCTGGCAGCACCAGCAGGAGGCCAGCGTTGCCATGGCAACATCTCTCTCTCTCTCTCTCTCTCTCTCTCTGTCTGTCTGTCTGTCTGTCTGTCTGTCTGTCTGTCTGTCTCTCTCTCTCTCTCTCTCTCTCTCTCTCTCTCTCTCTCTCTCTCTCTCTCTCTCTCTCTCTCTTCTCTCTCTCTCTCTCTCTCTCTCTCTCTCTCTCTCTCTCTCTCCATCTATCTGTATATCTATCTATCTGTCCATCTATCTATATATCTCTCCATCTATTTCTTCATCTATCTATCTATCCGTCTATCTGTCCTTCTATCTATCTTTCCATCTATCTCTTCATCTATCTATCTATCCGTCTATCTGTCCATCTATCTATCTTTCCATCTATCTATCTGTGCATCTATCTATCTGTCTATCTATCTTTCTCTTATCTCTCTCTCTCTCTCTCTCTCTCTCTCTCTCTCTCTCTCTCTCTCTCTCTCTCTCTCTCTCTCTCTCTCTCTCTCTCTCTCTCTCTCTCTCTCTCTCTCTCCCTTGAGTTCTCTGGGTGGAGTTCGGACTACCTGAGTGTTACTTAGGTGCCAAACTTGAGTGGCACTCAAACTCTGTCTACAACTTGAGTGCCAAACCTGAAAATTTTAAGCCGATCGGGAGAGATATTCTCAAGGTATGACCGAAATGAAACAAAAAATAAAGAGGAAGAAAAAGAAGGATAAAAAAAGGAAAAGCAATTCCAGTGACCACTTGTAGATCCCTTTGGAGGGATACCTGATAAGATCCCTTCTTCAGGGTTACCTAATAAATATCTTTATTGATGGATACCTAATAAAAAATACCTTCTTGAGGGATACTTGATAAAGATCCCTTTTTTGAGGGATACCTGTTAATGATAAATTCTTGATGGATACCTAATAAAGATCTTTCTTAAGGGATACCTGATAAAGATGTCTTCCTGAGGGATACCCGATAATGATACCTTCTGAAGGTATACCTGATAATGATCGATCTTGAGGGATACCTGATGAAGATCCTCTGAAGATACCAGAAAGTATATATATATATATATATATATATATATATATATATATATATATATATATATATATATATATATATATATATATATATATATATATATATATATATATATATATATATATATATATATATATATATATATAATTGGTGGATGAATTTGGTAGGGTGTGTAAAAGAAGAAAATTGAAAGTGAATATAGGAAAGAGTAAGGTGATGAGGATAACAAAAGAATAGGTGACGAAAGATTGGATATCAGATTGGAGGGAGAGAGTATGGAGGAGGTGAATGTATTCAGATATTTGGGAGTGGACATGTCAGCAGATGGGTCTATGAAGGATGAGGTGAATCATAGAATTGATGAGGGGAAAAGGGTGAGTGGAGCACTTCGGAGTCTGTGGAGACAAAGAACCTTGTCCATGGAAGTAAAGAAGGGAATGTATGAGAGTATAGTTATACCAACACTCTTATATGGGTGTGAAGCATGGGTGATGAATGTTGCAACGAGGAGAAGGCTGGAGGCAGTGGAGATGTCATGTCTGAGGTCAATGTGTGGTGTGAATATAATGCAGAGAATTCGGAGTTTGGAAATTAGGAGGAGGTGCGGGATTACCAAAACGATTGTTCAGAGAGCTGAGGAGGGTTGTTGAGGTGGTTCGGACATGTAGAGAGAATGGAACGAGACAGAATAACTTCGAGGTGTATAAATCTGTAGTGGAGGAAGGCGGGGTAGGGGTCGGCCTAAGAAAGGTTGGAGGGAGGGTAAAGGAAGTTTTGTGTGCGAGGGCTTGGACTTCCAGCAAGCATGTGTGAGCGTATTTGATAGGAGTGAATGGAGACAAATGGTTTTAATACTTGACGTGCTGTTGGAGTGTGAGCAAAGTAACATTTATGAAGGGATTCAGGAAACCGGCAGGCCGGACTTGAGTTCTGGAGATGGGAAGTACAGTGCCGGCACTCTGAAGGAGGGGTGTTAATGTTGCAGTTTTATAACTGTAGTGTAAAGCACCCTTCTGGCAAGACAGTGATGGAGTGAATGATGATAAAAGTTTTTCTTTTTCGGGCCACCCTGCCTTGGTGGGAATCGGCCGATGTGTTATAAAAATATATAATATATATATATATATATATATATATATATATATATATATATATATATATATATATATATATATATATACACAGATGGTCTATACACCGAAATCTGTGTATTTCTCAGGGTACATACAGCGTGTGTGTGTGTGTGTGTGTGTGTGTGTGTACTCGCCTATTTGTGGTTGCAGGGTCGAATCCCAGCTCCTGTATGAGTGTGTGTATCTTAAAGAATATATATACACACAGATTGTATTTTAGTCCCTACTTTAGTTATTAAGGTATTCTTTACTGGCTGTGCAGTAGATAGGGTTTAAACCTAACAAACTGGCCAGCCACCTCGCTGCATGCAAATTCTGGACAATATACGAAAAGTTACAAAGAACGACACAGAAAATACTTTCTTGGAATACAATAGCTAGCAGCCGTGTATTCCTGTATGTTTGCCTAGATATACAGCTTCCTGCTGACTCCAGGAATACACACCTTTATGTCTCTCCTGTGTTGTCAACATCTACAACAATAACATCTACAACAACATCTACAGCATTTACAATAAATACAACATCTACAGCATCTACAATAAATACATATACAGCATCTACAATAAATACAACATCTACAGCATCTACAATAAATACAACATCTACAGCATCTACAATAAATACAACATCTATAACAACAACAACTACAACAACATCTACAGCATCTACAATAAATACAACATCTACAATAATTAACATAACATCTACAACATAAATATCTACATCATCTACAATAAATACAACATCTACCACAACATCTAAAATAAATACAACATCTACCACAACATCTACAATAAATATAACATCTACAACTTCTACAGCATCTACAATATTTACATCAACAACAAAACCATCTACAACAACCTCTACAACATCTACATAGACAATCGCCTCGGACGAGAGAATATGTAACAACAACAAATCATTGTTTTGAAAGTCAAAAACAAAGACAATGAGGGAAAAAAAACTAAGAGTGAAAATCTCTGGGATATTCTTGTGCTGACTGTAAGTCGTCTCTTGGAGCTCTTTAAGAGAGGCCAGGCTCTTGTACCTCCAGGGTGGCCTCCACGACCTCCTGCGTTACATTGAGAGGTTAATGTGTCCATAACACTGTGGAAATTAATAAAGCGGAGGTGGAGGATTGTGGGAGGGGGGAAAGTGATGGAGGGGGAGTGAGGGAGAATGAGGGAGGGGGAGGGATACCAGGTCACACTAAGGATCACAGTGCCATTGACACTACCAGGTCACACTAGGGGTCGCAGTGTCATTGACACTACCAGGTCACACTAGGGGGTCACAGTGCCATTGACATTACCAGATCACAATAGAGGTCACAGTGACATTGACACTACCAGGTCACACTAGGAGTCACAGTACTAGTGACACTATTAAGTCACACTAGGGGTCACAGTGCCATTGACACTACCAGGTCACACTAGCGGTCACAGTGCCACTGGTACTACCAGGTCAAACTACTGGTCACAGTTGGTGCCATTGACACTATCAAGTCACACTAGCTGTCACAGTACCACTGATACTACCTGGTCACACAAGGGGTCACAGTGCCATTGACACTACTAGGTTACACTAGGGGTCACAGTGCCAGTGACACTTCCAGATCACACTAGGGGTCACAGTGCCACTGATACTGCCAGATCACACTAGAAGCCACAGTGCCACTGACACTACCAGATCACACTAAGGGTCACAGTGCCATTGACACTACCAGATCACACTAGGGGTCACAGTGCCACTGATACTACCAGATCCTACTATTGGTCACAGTTGGTGCCATTGACATTATCAAGTCCCACTAGCTGTCACAGTGCCACTGATACTACCAGGTCACAATATGGGTCACAGTGCCACTTATACTACCAGGTCACACTAGAGCTCACAGTGCCACTGACACTACCAGGTCACACTAGGGATTACAGTCCCATTGATACTACCAGATCACACAAGGGGTCACAGCCCCATTAACACTTCCAAGTCACACTAGGGGTCACAGTGCCACTGATACTACCAGGTCACACTGCTGGTCGCAGTTGATGCCATTGACACTACCAGGTCACATTAGCTGCAACAGTGCCACTGATACTACCAGATCACACTATGGGGCACAGTGCCACTGATACTACCGGGTCACACTAGCGGTCACAGTGCCACTTATATTACCAGGTCACACTAGGTGTCATAGTTGGTGCCACTGATACTACCAGTCACGCTAGGGATCCCAGTACCACTGATATTACCATGTCACACTAGGGGTCACAGTTGGTGCCGTTAATGCAGCCAGGTCATACTAAGGGTCACAGTTGGTGCCGTTAATGCAGCCAGGTTACACTAGGGGTTACAATTGGTGCCGTTAATGCAGCCTGGTCACACTAGGGGTCACAGTTGATGCCACTGATGCAACCAGTTCACATCAGGGGTCGCAGTTGGTGCCACTGATGCAACCAGTTCACACTAGGAGTCACAGTTGGTGCCACTGATACAACCAGATCACACTATGGGTCACAGTTGGTGCCATTGATACTGCCAGTCACACTATGGATCACAGTGCCACTGATACAACCAGGTCACATCAGAGGTGGCAGTTGGCACCACTGATGCAACCAGTTCACACTAGGGGTCACAGTTGGTGCCACTGATGCAACCAGGTTACACTAAGGGTCACAGTTGGTGCAACTGATACAACCAGGTCACATTAGGGGTCACAATTGGTGCCACTGATGCAACCAGATCACACTAGGGGTCACAGTTTGTGCAACTAATACAACCAGGTCACAATAGAGGTCACAGTTATTCTGCTTGTAAAATCTTTCCCAACCCCCACGACAGGTCTCTCTCTCTCTCTCTCTCTCTCTCTTTCTCTCTCTCTCTCTCTCTCTCTCTCTCTCTCTCTCTCTCTCTCTCTCTCTCTCTCTCTCTCTCTCTCTCTCTCTCTCTCTCTCTCTCTCTCTTAAACAGCTTCAATAACATCACACTTCTTGCGTTAGTAAAATCACACATTTTGCGTCAATAACACACATCTTGCGTCAATAACACACATCTTGCGTCAATAACACGAAAAATATCCCATCACCAGTAACAGAATAACGACATTAATAACATTAATAATAGGATAAATAACAGCATTAATAACATCAATAACAGGATAAATAATATCAATAACAGCATTCAAAATTTATTGAAAGATTTACACTTTTTTGGGAATACATTAAACATTAATATTTAACATTATTTTACAACCCTGTGGAGGGAGAGAGAGAGACAGACAGAGAGAGAGACAGACAGACAGAGGGAGAGAGACAGACAGACAGACAGAGGGAGAGAGACAGACAGACAGACGAATCAGCAAGCTTTAGTGTTTATAAAATGCTCCTTGTGTGAGATCTAGGGAGAGAGAGCGAAAGAGAGAGAGAGAGAGGGATAGAGAGAGGGAGAGAGAGAGAGAGTGAAAGAGACTCAGGGGAGAGACAATTAACATGAGAGACTTAACCCGCGATCACCGTTATTATAACTCGCATGATTCCTAACTTTCTTTTGGCAGTTATCTCAAAATATAATGAAAAAAGAGTTAAAAAGATAATGAGCAAGATGTATGGAGTATCTCCATTGTATGGTACAGATATCCATGGGATTGTACCGTACAGATAGCCATGTTATTGTACCGTACAGATAGCCGTGTTATTGTACCGTACAGATAGCAATGGTTTTGTACCGTACAGATAGCCATGTTATTGCACCGTACATATATCTATGCGATTGTACCGTACAGATATCCATGTAACTGTATCCATGTAATTGTACCGTACATATTTCCATGTTATTGTACGGTACAGGTTATCGTACGGTACACAAGCCCATGTTATCGTACAGTACAGGCATCCATGTTATTGTACGGTACAAAGTTACATGGGTTTGAGCACAACTAGAAAATCACCTGTTATCTTAAATATAATAATTCAGTCATTGAACTGAATCAAATAAAGCTTTTCTAAGTGTTGACCCTGATTGTACTTTAAAAAAAAGGATCGAAACGTCGCAGTGACGAGAAAAGGGGCGAAAAGAGACACGTTGTAAGGGAGCAAAAAAAAAAAAAGAGCTTCTATTGGGGCAACGTTTCGCTCTGTGTAGAGCTTCATTTTGACATGTTAGAGCCCTAAGGCGAAACGTTGTCCCGGTAAAAGGTTGCTGTGCAACGAGTGTCCTTTCGTGTTGTTCAGGTAGGAGTGAATCTCTTTGTACCTGGGATAAAACAGTATTGTCTTTGGCCTGAGGTAGGTAGCATGGGAGACACTGAACGAGACTACTAAGCCAGTCAACATGGGAGTGATTGATACTAATCCAGTTAATGTGTGGGAGTGACTGGTGCTAGCCCAGTTTACATGGGAGTGAGGGGACAGGGGAGGGAGAGGGGAATACTAATCTATAGTTAACATTAGTGTGGGACTAGACCAGCTAACATGGGCGTGAGGGAAGGAGAGCTACCTACCTACCTACCTATCTACCTACCTATTTACCTACGACATCCATTGCTAGGCAGACTCTCTCTCTTGATTTGTGTGATAAATGTTTTATATACATGCTAAAAATGCAGGGTGTTTCAAATTGCTTGACTCGTTCGTGAAATATACTGCTTTGAAATTGGGTCTATCATTATAAAACACCCTGCTTTTTTTTATTGTATTCACTCACTTCCGTAAAGTCCAGAGTGGAAGTCCCGGACGCTAGAGTTTCTACCCACACTCAACCCACACTCGACCCACACTCGACCCACACTCGACCCACACTCGACCCACACTCGACCCACACTCGACCCACGCTCGCCCCACACTCGACCCACACTCGACCCACACTCGACCCACACTCGACCCACACTCGACCCACACTCGACCAACACTGGACCCACACTGGACCCACACTCGACCCACACTCGACCCACACTCGACCAACACTCGACCCACGCTCGCCCCACACTCGACCCACACTCGACCCACACTCGACCCACACTCGACCCACACTCGACCAACACTCGACCCACACTCGACCCACACTCGACCCACACTCGACCAACACTCGACCCACACTCGATCCACACTCGACCCACACTCGACCCACACTCGACCCACACTCGACCCACACTCGACCCACACTCGACCCACACTCGACCCACACTCGACCCACACTCGACCAACACTCGACCCACACTCGACCCACACTCGACCCACACTCGACCCACACTCGACCCACACTCGACCCACGCTCGACCCACACTCGACCCACGCTCGACCCACGGGGGAACGAGTGAATGACGTTATGTCCACAAGGGTTTATCCACAAGATGCAGTTGGCTCGCGAGTTTGGAGTTTGGTACACACACACACACACACACACACTGCACTGCTACCATATCTTTTAAATTCGCTTATCTGTGCATTTCCTTTTTACCACATGTGGGGAAAACGTTGGTGTACGTTTCGACCTTACGTTATTAAACCTACGTACTGGATAGACTCTCGGATTCTAATGTCAGAGAGTTGGATCTTCTAGTTGAGAACGGATCACTCGAATGTAATAGTAGATAGTAGATAGATTTTGTGTGCAGCACAAACCTTTGGTAATGGTGATGCAATGTTTTGAGCGAAACGTCGTCTGCTTAGAGCGAAATGTTGTTTACTTAGAGCGAAACGTAGTCGAATTAAGGTGGTTTCAGACTTATAAATGTTGGTTCCAAGCATACAAACGTGGGTTCAGTCATCCACGGTTTGAGTCACCCACGGTTTTAGTCACCCACGGTTTTAGTCACCCACGGTTTCAATCACCCACGGTTTCAGTCAACCATGATTTCAGTCACCCACGGTTCCAGTCACGCACGGTTTCAGTCACCCATGGTTTCAGCCACCTACGGTTTCAGTCACCCATGGTTTCAATCACCCACAGTTTCAGATAGCTAGGTGCAGGGGTTCACATGGCTCCAGGCGAAACGTGGGCTGCTGCAGCGAGACGAGGGGGTTCCAGCGGGATATTGGGGGTTCCAGCGTGGGGTTCTAGCGTAGGTTCCAACCACCTGTGGGTTCCAACAAGCGAGATCAGGCGCAGACCTCCAGCACAATCAGATATCGATCAGAGATTTGTAACCTGTAAAAGATGCAAGAAATATATATATATATGCATGCAATAACTCTCCTTCAAGAACCCATATCTCAGTCTACAGTAACTCTACTTCCAGTACTCACCTCTTAGTTTACTTGGGGTTACCCTCTTCGTCTTCGGTGAAGAGGTAGGTGCTCCAGTAGGCCATGTTGAAGAAGGCGAAGACCAGAGGGAAGGTGATGCGGGATATGACATCAATGCGCTTGCTGCGGGTTGGGAACTTGGCCAGCCACGTCCTGCAGCGACTCATCCTCGAAGGCTGGAGGTGGATCTCGCAGGGGTGTACGTTCTCGCTGCCCATGCCACCGTTGCGAGACACCAGCGGCCTCTGTACGGCGTTGACACAACGCCCAAAGAGAGTCCAAACGTCAGAATCTCAAAGCCGAGGGAGAGGGAAAGTTACTAGACCGTCGCTGCAACAATGTATAACTAACCCGGGCTTGCTAGGAAGGATTTTTTTTTTTAGGTGACGTTGAGGTATAAGACTCGTGCAAGACTCGTGCAACTTTCAAGACGAAACGTTTCACCTGCATAGCGGGCTTCTTCAGTCGAATATAGACTGAAGAAAAATAGACACAAATGCAGTATAATGCATCCATTATTGACTACGTTTCGCCCGCACAGTGGGCTTTATCAAGTTACAAACAGATCTGTTTGTGACTTGATAAAGCCCAGTGTGGGCGAAACGTAGTCAATAACGAATCGCATTATACTGCATTTGTTTCTGTTTTTCCATCGTGTCGATATTTTATACCATTTATCTCCACAGACTGAAAAAGCCTGCTTTGCAGGCGATATCTTTCAGCAATAAAATCAACCAATTATTGCATACGTTTCTTATTCAACCTCTGGTGTTATATGTCATTAATAATATGATTTAGATGGCTTGATAATGATTCGGGAGTGACCGAAACATCGTTGACAAGTTTTCCTCTCGTCAGCGTGAGTTACTTGACAATACATACCAAAGGTATCCTCGCCTTATTAATGGGAAAATAACTGTAATCTTATGTAAGGAAATAATGGCTCACGGGATATTTCGAATCGGGCGAGCCTGGGGACCGTCATTACCTCTTGCACCGACCGACTTTGAGCAAATGAATATTTCGTGATGGTACTAGGCCTATTTCTAGTATCAGAACCCTAGACTGTTAGATTCGTAAGTTTTTTTTTTTGGGGGGGTTACACATTGCTGACGAACTGTCTCGCGTTGCTGTGGAAAGATCTAGTATAGCTGAAATCCCTTCGAATCCTGTCCGTACTCGTGTTATCATCTCTCTCTCTCTCTCTCTCTCTCTCTCTCTCTCTCTCTCTCTCTCTCTCTCTCTCTCTCTCTCTCTCTCTCTCTCTCTCTCTCTCTCTCTCTCAGCAGTTATCATACAGTTATTATAAACTCACTTTGAAGGGACTTGAGCTAGACTTTGCCATAAAGTATTGGTGTGAGAATAGCATAGTAAGAACCAGCGAGAGTGATCAGTTGTGGCCCATGCTAACCTTCCTAACAAAAAGAAATATACCTAGTTGGATAAACCTTCTTAGGCCAGCATAGTGCAGTAGTTAGAACACTGGCCATATATATATATATATATATATATATATATATATATATATATATATATATATATATATATATATATATATATATATATATATATATATATATATATATATATATATATACTTATATAAGTTGAACAGAAGTGACATCATATGAACACTCAAACTAGTTCTCAAACTACAGTAGATGCATGTATGTACAGCACAAGTTTAATACAATAGCAGTTGGTCTACAATACAGCCTATAATACACTACAGTTAGATGTTGGGTGCAGGTGGTCTAGCTAGCCAGGCATCATGTGTGATATATGAAATATATTTATAAAAAGGTCCTACGTAAAAATTTTCCTTCATATATGTAATTTTTTTATGTAATCTGCTGAGCCTCACGCATACACACACACACACACACACACACACACACACACACACACACACACACACACACACACACACACACACACACACACAACAAAAACACACACACACACACAACCACACACAACCACACACACATACACACACCCAACACACACACGTGTGTGTGATTGTGTGTATGTGTGTGTACTCTCCTAATTATGGTTGCAGGGGTCGATTCATAGCTCCTGGCCCTGCCTCTTCACTGGTCGCTACTAGGTCCACTCTCTCCCTGCTCCATGAGTTTCATCAAACCTCTTCTTATGGATGCTGCCTCCATTACATCACTCTCCAGATTGTTCCACTTCCTGACAACTCTATGACTGAAGAAGTACTTCCTAACATCCCTGTGACTCATTCGAGTTTCAACTTCCAGTTGTGACCTCTTGTTGCTGTGTCACATCTCTGAAACCTTGTCCCTAGACACCTTGCCAATTCCTCTCAGTATTTTATATGTTGTTATCATGTTTCCCTATTCCTCCTGTCCTCCAGTGTTGTCAGGTTGAGTTCCTTTAACCTCTCCTCGTAGGACATACCCCTCAGCTTCGGGACTAGTCTTGTTGCAAACCTTTCCACTTTCTCTAATTTCTTGACGTGCTTGACCAGGTGTGGGTTCCATGCTGGTGCTGCATACTCAATTATGGACCTGACGTACACGGTGTACAGGGTCGTCAATGACTCCTTACTCAGGTGTTGAAACGCTCTTCTTAGGTTTGCCAGGCAGCCATAAGCTGTTAGCGTTTGTGTGTGTGTGTTAAATTCTAATTTCCAGTGATCTGGCAGTTTTTCCTACGTATTTTTTATAGCAAACTCCACAGAGTATAATGTAAACTTTTGTGCTGGTAGCGGAGTTGCTCCTATGTTCCTGCTCTAAAGTTTTGATAGATGGTGATGAGTTGATTAAGTTAGCCACGTTAGTTTCCACACGTTAGTTAGCCACGTTAGTTTCCACACGTTAGTTAGCCACGTTAGTTTCCACACGTTAGTTAGCCACGTTAGTTTCCACACGTTAGTTAGCCACGTTAGTTTCCACACGTTAGTTAGCCACGTTAGTTTCCACACGTTAGCTTCTAATGTTGAGTCAGTGTCCAATCCGATGAAAATACATGTGGCCCTTTCTTCACTAGGTTAGGTTAGGTTAGGTTAGGTTAGGTTAGGTTGGTTAGGTTAGGTTAGGTTAGGTTAGGTTAGGTAAGGTTTGTCAGGAAACAGGACAAGTGTTTCCCGACGCGGTTCTTAGTCATATGATGACCCACAGCTAGAGCTTTTTGGACATCTGACCGAATCCTTCCGCTGGCTTACCCCTCCATCCCCCTCTACAAATTATGATTATAGCCATTTTGAAACTCTTTCTGCACTCTCTTGTAGAGAGACAACTGTAGCTAATTGAGTGTACGTGTGACGTACACACGGACATCCTCGTAAGAGCTGCGTGCTGTAGACTGTAGCCTCTGGGGAAGAAGGTGCTGTAGACTGTAGCCTCTGGGGAAGAAGGTGCTGTAGATTGTAGCCTCTGGGGAAGAAGGTGCTGTAGACTGTAGCCTCTGGGGAAGAAGGTGCTGTAGACTGTAGCCTCTGGGGAAGAAGGTGCTGTAGACTGTAGCCTCTGGGGAAGAAGGTGCTGTAGACTGTAGCCTCTGGGGAAGAAGGTGCTGTAGACTGTAGCCTCTGGGGAAGAAGGTGCTGTAGACTGTAGCCTCTGGGGAAGAAGGTGCTGTAGACTGTAGCCTCTGGGGAAGAAGAGTGCTGTAGACTGTAGCCTCTGGGGAAGAAGCTTGTGACTTCACTTATTTTCTTCTGGACATCGTGAAGTCATTTTCATATTGTTGATGTTTTGAGAAACTCTAAGTGGGAGGCTGTGTCCACCTGTGTGTGTCCACCTGTGTGTGTCCACCTGTGTGTGTCCACCTGTGTGTGTCCACCTGTGTGTGTCCACCTGTGTGTGTCCACCTGTGTGTGTCCACCTGTGTGTGTCCACCTGTGTGTGTCCACCTGTGTGTGTCCACCTGTGTGTGTCCACCTGTGTGTGTCCACCTGTGTGTGTCCACCTCTTTGTGGGGAAGTGTACCAAGGTAATTGAATGATGTTGTTGTTGTTCTTCTTCTTCTTCTTCGTCTTCTTCTTCTTCTTCTTCTTCTTCTTCTTCTTCTTCTTCTTCTTCTTCTTCTTCTTCTTCTTCTTCTTCTTCTTCTTCTTCTTCTTCTTCTTCCTCTTCTTCTTCTACTACTTCTTCCAGGGTGAATTTCATAGTCGATTCCAGAGCGTCGATGGTACCCGAAACATCGCCCAGGTCGAGATCATCGCGTACAATGACCGAAACATGTTCAGTCTCTCAGCCCTGATAGAAGTTGGTCAGTCTCTCAGCCCTGATAGAAGGTGGTCAGTCTCTCAGCCCTGATAGAAGGCGGTCAGTCTCTCAGCCCTGATAGAAGGTGCTCAGTCTCTCAGCCCTGATAGAAGGCGGTCAGTCTCTCAGCCCTGATAGAAGGTGGTCAGTCTCTCAGCCCTGATAGAAGGCGGCCAGTCTCTCAGCCCTGATAGAAGGCGGCCAGTCTCTCAGCCCTGATAGAAGGCGGCTAGTCTCTCAGCCCTGATAGTAGGTGGTCAGTCTCTCAGTTCTGATAGAAGGCGGCCAGTCTCTCAGCCCTGATATAAGGCGGTCAGTCCCTCAGTCCTGATAGAAGGCGGCCAGTCTCTCAGCCCTGATAGAAGGCGGCCAGTCTCTCAGCCCTGATAGAAGGCGGTCAGTCTCTCAGCCCTGATAGAAGGCGGCCAGTCTCTCAGCCCTGATAGAAGGCGGCCAGTCTCTCAGTCCTGATAGAAGGCGGTCAGTCTCTCAGCCCTGATAGAAGGCGGTCAGTCTCTCAGCCCTGATAGAAGGCGGCCAGTCTCTCAGCCCTGATAGAAGGCGGCCAGTCTCTCAGTCCTGATAGAAGGCGGCCAGTCTCTCAGCCCTGATAGAAGGCGGCCAGTCTCTCAGCCCTGATAGAAGGAGTCTGTCAGCCTTGATAAACATGTCTGCCATTACAAGATTACAGGTTACCTCTCACGGAGGTGGGAATTTACCTCTCAGTTAAGTTGAAAATTTTTTATAAAAAAAATAAGATATCCAGGAAGACAGTCAGTTCTCATGAACCTCCTCTCTATATCCTATTTTTTTCCTAAATACGATTTTTAAAAACAATCGCATCGAAAATCAAATAGCACATAATGTGAAATCATTCCCATGTGTTATTCAATCACGGATGTCCTCATTCAATCACATTTACGAACAATCCCGCTCTAAGGAGGAGCTTTACAAGAGAGCTGACTGGTTGAGCTTACCTGACTATAATATAGACCAGCGTCGCCTCGACACCAGATCATACGTATATCAAGAAACTTTGAATTTTCATCGTTTCAAATCAGATTTCTTTTTAAAACTGCGTTTTCATGGGATATTTGAGGAAAGTCTTAATATTTTAATTGGAATTAGGAAAAAAAATACGTTTTTGCCCATAATTTTTTTTAGTGTTGTTGCTGCTGTTGTTATTTTGCCTTGAAATTTGTCAAGGTTAGATTCCTGGATTCAGCCGGGTCATGGGACGGTTCATTGATCCTTTACTCCTAAATATACACACTCATCACATACTGCTAGGTCAATATACTCATCACACACTGCCGAGGCAGCACCATGAGTTAACCAGCTGGAGAGGTTGCCACTACAATTCTTTGTTTATCTTCTGAAGAAGAGAGGCCAGGCAAAAGCATCAACCGATAATAAAAGCCTACAAAACGAAAAACAAAGGAAAATGAGGAAGAGAGAGATGTGTGTTACTTTCTCTCTCAGTAAAGTGAGAACCTCATGTTACTCTCTCTTACTACACAAAGAGCCGCATGTTTCTCTCTCTCTTACTAAAGAGACGCATGTTACTCTTTCTCCATAAAGTGAAAGTCGCATGTTACTCTCAGTAGAGAAAGTAAGCACATTACTCTCTCCTAGTAAAGCAAATGAGAATCGCATGTCATTAGCTCCTAGCAAGACAGGTTAGAGCCTAGCAAAGCAGGGAGGAAGGTAAGGAAAAGGTGGGAGGAAGAGGAGGAGGGGGAGGAGGAGGGAGAGAATAACTTGTATGTATCCTAGCAAGGCAAGGCATGAGTGACTCCTGGCACCTGGACAGGTGCCACACTTACCGTCTTCGCAATAAGAAGGTCCATCAGCCGTCGTGGACGGGGTGGAGAGGCTGGCTGGACAGGGCAAGATTTGAAACACCCTTTTAGAACAACATCTATACGAAGGACTTCTAGCTAAAACTTGAAACCTCTTATGTGATCTACAGTGTTGGATTCTAATCTAGGGACGCGTGTTAGAAGAGGATGGGTTAGGGGGTTTCTAATGTGGGAGATAGGAGGAGTGTAGTTCAAGGTCCCCCCTTGTCCTTCTATTGTTGGCTCTCAGCATCTTCAAGAGGCTTTCTACCGACATACGTGGATATCAGAAGGCATTATACAATAATCGGAAGCAAGCGATACAAAATGCAAAACAACCACAGGGGGGAGTTGAGTGTTAGTTGTAGGCCTCTTGTGTTGCAATCAACACATCTTCAGGAGCTTGCAGTGTTTGCAGAAATTAATAGGAAGTCCAGGTAGATTCGTTCGGCTCTAGCTAGAGTTGTTCCTCTGAATGAATTTGCCTGGACTTCCTACTCATTTCTGCAAACACTGCAAGCTTCTGAAGATGTGTTGAGTGCAAGACGAAAGGCCTATAACTATTACTCAACTCCCCCTGTGACTATTCAGCATAAAGAGACATGTAGCGAAACACTACGTCAGTAATGGCATAGGAATACGCTAAATGTGTAAATAAAAGTTTTGCCCTTCGTTTTTCTCCTTAAAAAACATCTAGCCTCACTTTGGTCTAATCTGTAATATAAAAAGAAATATCTATAGTGAATGTCGGACTTCTTTTGTCTTTTCCCTTGTCTTCCTTGGAGGTTTTCGTCCATAACTTGAGAACGACTCTTCAGATGAGCTTCAAACTTCGTAACGCTGGTCTGCCATACCTGAAGGAAGGTCTGGATATTTTTTTCACAAGTGCCCTTTTTGGCAATTTTATAGACCAGGACCACCTCGAATTGAGTCCTTCATTGCGCCTTCAGTTTACAGGTCAAATTGAGACAATGGTTCTAGAAAATGCTTACTCAGATTGGGTTCAAACTTCCAAAGTCTTTATATTTTACGGATTATTATTGAACTGAGGAGGAGCCAATTTGCTAATTTTATTTTTTAAATCAAAATTAATCGGACCAACACCTGGAGAATGATTCTTCGGAACAGTTTCAAACCTAAACTTTTTAAAAAAATGGAGAATTAATGGGTTTCGTGGAAATATCTGGAGAATGCTTCTTCGGATCTCCTTCAAACTTTCATTGCTGATACTTTGCTTTCACTCACTTTCTCTTTTTCGCCTCACCATTTAACTTGCCAATTTTGTGTGCCTATGTACTCTATCTATTACCCTATGTCTATCGTTTACCTAAGGACTACTATCGTTATTCCTTTACCAAGAACAATTGATGGTAGAGCGATTGCTTAATTAGTCTATTTCTTCTTCCTCTATTCCTGTCTATCTGTTTGCTGTTTCCTATTTCCTAGTGAACTATTTCCTAATGACCTATTTCCTAACTACCTATTTCCTAACTTCGTATTTCCTGACAACCCATTTCCTGCCTATTCCCCAGACTTGGATTTATTTATTCATGGGGAAATGGGGTCGCATAGCGCCTGAATAATAGGGGAATAGGAAGGCAATCAGATCCCATCCAACAGAAGGGGGGATGACTCCAATATCGTCGAATTAAGAGCCATCCAGATCTAATGGAGGAATAACTCTTGTATTTTCTACCCCTCCTCCTATATTCAACTTTAGTCTATCTGTTTCTGTCTCTACTTTCTACTCTATTTCTGGTTTATGAAGGAGGTGGCTTCTTCGCGGAGGGTAGAAGATAAAGGAGACAGGAGATGTAGGAGACACAGAGGGAGAAGATACGGGAGAGATTATTTATAGGTCAATTTGCATCTCGCTAGGAAGTCTCCACGCTGTCTCTTCAAAACAAAAGTTATCAGTCCATTCTCATGATGTTTAGATTAAGGGAACAAACACACACACACACAGGCAAATAAACATTAGAATGTAAACACAGTGAGAGACTCAGTGATTTAGAGACATTCAACACATCAATGCACCTGCACAATCTAGCATACGTGTGAACTAGCTTAGATAATCCTAGCCTAACTTCACCTAAGGGGGAGAGAGAGAGATCTCCGTGTCGTTCTAAAACTAGGTAGGGAGGTGAATTAGAGACCTGTACAGCACTTGCGGAATCAACAGAGATTCCCAAGTGCTGTACAAGTGTCTTAATTCACCAAGATGTTGGTCCTCTGAGCCAATTATCTACTTAGGGAGATTGAAGGGGTGGATAGGGATAGAGAGGGGAGAGGAGCCACGACAAAAGGGATTTTTTAATGTATACAAATACGTGAATCAGAAGCAAAGTGAGGAGTTGGAGAAGACATTGTAACAGACACGGCTGAAGTGTCTGTTAGACACGGCTGAAGTGTCTGTTAGACACGGCTAAAGTGTCTGTTAGACACGGCTGAAGTGTCTGTTAGACACGTCTGAAGTGTCTGTTACACAAGTTGGACACAAGTGCCTTGTCTGTCCAACGTTTCGCCCGACACTGGACTTTTTCAAGTCCTGTGTTGAGCGAAACGTTGTGCAAATGAAGGGCTGAAGGAAGAGGATGTGACATTATGAATTTCAGGACACAAGTGCATACATTTATGACATTGTTTCTATAGGACACGTTTCGGTCCTGGGACGACCTTGGTCACTGCCAATGATCACTGGGAATGACCAAGGTCCAAGGAATGAAACGATGTTGCGTGTGCACCTGTGTTCTAACCAAAGACTCCAGTGCACAAAGAAGACTGGAGGAATTACACACATTTGCAGCGTATTGGTATCTTTATTTGGAGATGTTTCGCCCACCAGTGTTTTTTTCCACAAATGACGTGCGAAACGACTTCAAATAAAGATGTGCCTATGTGTTGCAGATGTGTGCAATTCCCAATCCCCTTCTCTTTATTGTATTAATAAAGAAAGGTTGAAGAGGCAACGTCGCCAAATGTGTTCCTGCACCACCAGGTCACCACTACAGGTTACTTACCATAGCAAAGGTGTGGCCATCTTCCGTCTGCGCCTGCATAGCTGTCTGCAGAGCTGCTGCGTGCTCTGCTTCCCACTGCTTCTTTTGCTCGTCAAATTTTTCCTTCATCTTCTCGCGGTGTTTATCAGAGCGCGAGGCGTAGTTGACGAGCGCGAACTCAAGCAGCGCCCCGAAGACGAAGGTGAGGCATACGCCGGTCCACACGTCAATGGCCTGAAGGTGAGACAGTTGGAGGGAGGGAGTCAAGCCCTGAGACCCACACACAAGACACCTACCTCACACAGCCTCGCTTGTATTCGTATATAAACAGTTGTCTCCGGTGACTAAGGATGACCATTTCTTGGGGTCAGTAATATTGATAATCACCAAGAGAGAGAGATAGATAGAGAGACATAGAGAGTGAGAGACAGAGAAAGAGAGATGCTATTCCATTAGTTGAGTGACACAACAAATCTATGGCTTCACATGGTATGATAAGACAGTCATGAGCGTAAAACATTAGCCAGCTCCTGCATGCTGGTGAGGGATTTGTCTAGGAGTCTCTGGCGAAGCATGCGCACAGATTTCAATGACCAGGAAGGGGCACAGCTACAATCAAGGGAAAAGGGTCAGAGCTATAAGGGAAAAAAGGGGGCAAAAGCTACAACGAAAGGTGTGTAAAGGGAGGAAGGGCAGAGCTAGAAGGAAGGGCTAGGGTTAGTAAGAGACTTGAACGAAATGAGATGGGGGCTAGGATTGTACATGGACAATTCCCACAGATTGTGGGAATAAGACGCATATGCACAATCAAACATTAAAGGCGACGTTTCTTAACTAATGGTCTCTGTATTGGGATTGAGAAAGCCACCAGCATTGATACGTCTCCCTCGAGAAGCGTATTGACTGTGAAAATGTGTGTCTTATCCCCAGGGTTAGGATAAGTAGGTGAAGGATGAGTGGATCATGCAGAAGGCTAGTGGCGAGGGTCTAGGAAGGATACACAGGGGGCAGTAAGGAAGACCACGCTCCAGCCAGTATAAAGCAGCACTACAAGAAGGAGGACGGCCCAGCAGGGTATGTCTTGCCGTCTATGATGAAGCCACCGTCGTTACTTGGCGTAAATCGCCAACCCTTTTGATCATTTGCGAACTATGTATGTCCTGTGTCTGTCATTGTCTCAGCGCTCTGACCGCCTGACCCTCCCAGAGGTCAACTTTTTTTTCCATTTTTCGATAAGCTTTCTGAGGGTCATTCCCGGGAAAAAATCTATTTTGCTTTCGATGGAGATAAGTCCAATATTAATCTTAAGGTCACGCAGGAGCGCGAAACTTCACGGTCCAAGGTCATCGTATTACTTTTTTTCTATTCTCTCAAGGTCAAGGACTCACTGAGGGGATCAGCGCTTTACCACCCAAACTCTAATTGCCTTCAAAGTTGGATAGATTCTTAAGAGTTATCCTTGATTATCGAGGTCGAATTACGTCTAAGGTTACAGTCAGAGTCACAGGTCCATCGTGTAGGTGAATTTAACTGATTATAATCCCATACATTAGACTGCAGCCGCCTACAAGGCTTCTTATCAATAATTTACTGCGATTTTCGCCAAGTACCGACTTAACCACGGCAATACATACATATTTTTGACGTAATTATGCTACAAGAATGAACGGGGGGAGCGAGAGGGTGAAGAAGGATACCAAGGTAGGATAATAATAATGGTCTGGGAAGAATGTGGTTAAGTGGGTGAAGAGAATCAAATGATGAGACAAAGTGTAGGGATTTTTTTTTATCTTCTCTGTCGGGAAAGGAAAAGAAAGTTTAATTTTGTTTTTAAATGGAATTGTGAAAGTTACTTGGAAGGGGAAAAGAGATTGTTGGGTGATTGTTGTGTTTATATCTGTAAAATGTAGTGACTCGACATGTCAGCGCTTACGTCACTCTTACATCACAATCACCTTACATCACACACTACAATCACCTTACATCACACACTACAATCACCTTACATCACACACATACAATCACCTTACATCATACACTACAATCACCTTATATCATACACACTACAATCACCTTACATCACACACTACAATCACCTTACATCACACACACAAAATCACCTTACATCACACACACTACAATCACCTTATATCACACACACTACAATCACCTTACATCACACACACACAATCACCTTACATCACACACACTACAATCACCTTATATCACACACACTACAATCACCATACATCACACTCACCACAATCACCTTACATCACACACACCACAATCACCTTACATCACACATACAATCACCTTACATCACACACACTCAATCACCTTACATCACACTCACCACAATCACCTTACATCCACATTACATCACCACACACACAATCACCTTACATCACACACACTTCAATCACCTTACATCACACTCACCACAATCACCTTACATCACACACACCACAATCACCTTACATCACACACAACAATCACCTTACATCACACACACTTCAATCACCTTACATCACACTCACCACAATCACCTTACAATCACATTACATCACACACTACAATCACCTTACATCACACACACTACAATCACCTTACATCACACTCACCACAATCACCTTACATCACACACACCTACAATCACCTTACATCACACACTACAATCACCTTCCATCACACACTACAATCACCTTACATCACACTCACCACAATCACCTTACATCACACTCACCACAATCACCTTACATCACACACACCACAATCACCTTACATCACACACACCACAATCACCTTACATCACACACACCACAATCACCTTACATCACACTCACCACAATCACATTACATCACACACACTACAATCACCTTACATCCCACACACCACAATCACCTTACATCCCACACACCACAATCACCTTACATCACACACACTACAATCACCTTACAGTACACACATCACAATCACCTTATATCACGCACACCACAATCACCTTACATCACACACACACAATCACCTTACACTTGGACACACAACAATCACCTTACATCCCTCACACCACAATCACCTTATATCACACACGCCACAATCATTTTACATCATACACACACACAATCATCTTACATCTCACACAACAATCACTTTTCATACCTCGCACCACAGTTACCTTACATCATACACACCACAATCACCTTGCATCTCACACACACCACAATCACCTTACATCCCACACACCACAATCACCTTACATCTCACACACACCACAATCACCTTACATCCCACACACCACAATCACCTTGCATCTCACACACACCACAATCACCTTACATCTCACACACCACAATCACCTTACATCTCACACACCACAATCACCTTATATTCCACACAACAATCACATTACATCTCACACCACAATCACCTTACATCATATACGCCACAGTCACCTTACATCACATACCACAGTCACCTTACATCTCACACCACAATCACCTCATATCCCACACAACAATCACCTTACATCTCACACCACAATCATCTTACATCACACACACCACAATCACCTTACATTTCACACCACAATCACCTTATATCTCACACCACAATCACCTTACATCACACACACCACAATCACCTTACATCTCACACCACAATCACTTCACATCACACACACAACAATCACCTTACATCACACACCACATCACAATCACTACACACATCTTACATCACACAAATCACCTTACATCACACACCACAATCACCCATCACATCACCAATCACTTACATCTACACCACAATCACCTTACCATCACACACACACAACAATCACCTGACATCACACACGCCACAATCACCTTACATCTCACACCACAATCACCTTACATCTCACACACAACAATCACCTTACATCACACACACAACAATCACCTGACATCACACACACAACAATCACCTTACATCACACACACCACAATCACCTTACATCCACACCACAATCACCTTACATCACACACACACAATCACTACATCCCACACACAATCACCTTACATCACACACACAATCACCTACACAC
The DNA here is from genome assembly GCA_009830355.1 of Cherax destructor. Lineage (NCBI taxonomy): Eukaryota > Metazoa > Arthropoda > Malacostraca > Decapoda > Parastacidae > Cherax > Cherax destructor. Next base: position 137,050 of record WNWK01001042.1, on the reverse strand, counting down.
AGCCACAATCACTTCATCCACACCACAATCCTCACACACACCACAATCACCTTACATCACACACCACAATCACCACATCCACCTACACATCCTCACATACACCACAATTACCTTACATACACACAACAATCACCTGACATCACAACTGCCACAGTCCATCCACATCTCACACCACAATCACCTTATATCCACACCACAAATCACCTTACATCACACACACAACAATCACCTTACATCACACACACCACAATCACCTTACATCCCACATACACCACAATTACCTTACATACACACAACAATCACCTTACATCACACACACCACAATCACCTTACATCACACACGCACAATCACCTTACATCACACACACCACAATCACCTTACATCACACACACAACAATCACCTTACATCACATACGCCACAGTCACTTACATTTCACACCACAATCACCTTATATCCCACACCACAATCACCTAACATCACACACACAACAATCACCTGACATCACAGCCTCCACCTAATGTTCAGTGGAGGCACCAATACTCTCTCACATGTCTGACCAAGACTGAGACATAATAACATTGTCTGATCCCTGGATAGATGACAGCATCATTCATACGAGATTGTCATCCCCTGTACGTAAAGGATAACTATAAGCTGGCATTAAGCAAGTCTTTTAGAGAGCCACAGAGAGCTACAGTAAGCCACAGGGAGTTACAGTGAGCCAAAGAGCTACAAAGAGCCACAGAGAGCCAATGTGAGCACATAAAATAATGTGATGCATGAAGACAGACAACCTTAACGAAGAGAGAGTGTAGCTGCTCAGCCATAGATAGTTAGAATAAACAACTAAAAGAGGAGGACAGCAACCAGATCTCAGAGTAAAACAGAAACATAAAACAAGTGAGAGGGACCTGGGAGTAACCATGTCGGGAACGTCAGACGTTGTGGGAACACAACAGTGCCAAGGGTGAACAAAGCAGTGCCACAGATGAGCACAGCAGTGCCAGTTCCCCAAATGAAGGGAAAGAAAACGAGTGGATAACTAGAACCTTCAAAAGTAGAGATGGCCGAGCCGAGGTGACCGGTTATAACAACACCAGGAAGGAAGTATCACTCCAGGAGGCCTACTGGCCCATACCAGGCAGGTCCAACTCTCACCCAAACCCTCTGACACAAAAAATTTTTCCCCAAATCATCTTCAATTGCTACACCGGGTTGCTATGACAATCCTCCCAACAACCACTCACCCCTACGGGTTTGCCGCGTGAAAGAGGTTTAACTTTCCAGGTGGGCACCGTAGTGCTGAAGTAAGGCTCTGGATCCAAGGGACTGGAGTTGTTCCCTTCCTTGCGACAAGCCTCATTGCCTCCCATTAACCAGGCACTGTACGACTCCGGCGGGTTTAGCGCTACCACGCGAAAGTAATAAAATAAATAATAATAATAAATAATAATAGCTAATAATAATGGTCAATAATAAAAATTATTATTATAATTCATAATAATACTGTTAATAATTATTAATAATAATTATAATAATTAATAATAATAATAATTATTATTATTATAATTATTAATTATTAATAATAATTTTAATAATTATTTTTATAATTAATGATTATTTATGTAATAATTGTAATAAAAATATTAATAATAATTATAATAATAGATAATAATAATAACTGAAAACTTTCAATATTCGCAAAAGTTCGCTTAATGATCAGAATTATTGGAAATTTTTTAGAGTTCCAGAAATTTTAATTCCCAGAGTGCAAGTGAGTCGAGGTGTGAGTCAATTCATTGAAAAAATATTGGAGAAACTGTGTGCACATGTGCACGTGTGCACGCTGACTAACTCACACACACACACACTCACACACACACACACACACACACACACACAAGTAGTCAGGAAGTGGAATAGTTTGGGAAGCGATGTAGTGGAGTCAGGATCCATACATAGCTTTAAGAAGAGGTATGATAAACCTCATGGAGCGGGAAGAGTGACCCAGTAGAGCCAAGTGAAGAGGCGAGGCCAGGAGCTGTGAATCGACCCCTGCAACCACAACTAGGTGAGTACACACACATATCCTAGCAATGTAAAACACTGAACAGACATTACCTAAATACGCCCCCAAAAAAAAAAATGACGTGACGGAAAGTCTCCAGACTTATCCGCAACCACTGTCTTCAAGGAAGACAAATTCCAACTCCAGAGTTTTCCAAATTGCCAGCGATGAAGAATGTAAGGGACCTGGGGGTAACCACTCCGCTAGACCTTATAAACGAAGAACACAATAAGGTTGATATTATAACAGCAGAGATAACGATAGAACATAAGAATGGTGGATAACAACATCATCTGACAGCGTCGTATTTCACCACCAGACACTGAGCTCATGGTTGTGGCGACAGTCTGGGTCTCTTAGACTGGGACACCAGTGAGCGCCAGCCACCCCCCTTTAGGAACAACAATACTCCAGATTTGCAGAATGTACCTAGATCTCTCGTTGTCTACATTAATGTACCTAGATCTCTCGTTGTCTACATTAATGTACCTAGATCTCTCGTTGTCTACATTAATGTACCTAGATCTCTCGTTGTCTACATTAATGTACCTAGATCTCTCGTTGTCTACATTAATGTACCTAAATCTCTCGTTGTCTACATTAATGTACCTAGATCTCTCGTTGTCTACATTAATGTACCTAGATCTCTCGTTGTCTACATTAATGTACCTAGATCTCTCGTTGTCTACATTAATGTACCTAGATCTCTCGTTGTCTACATTAATGTACCTAAATCTCTCGTTGTCTACATTAATGTACCTAGATCTCTCGTTGTCTACATAATTGTACCTAGATCTCTCGTTGTCTACATTAATGTACCTAGATCTCTCGTTGTCTACATTAATGTACCTAGATCTCTCGTTGTCTACATTCATTCAGTCAAGTCAACTTTAATCCATACTTCCATACTCTAGGGATTTAACGTTATATGTAAGTGTATACATACTGAGGTATACTTTCATCCAAGTATACATACACTGTTTTCTCTCGATGCATACATATCAAGGGATATATAGTCATCAATATATATATGTCGTGCCGAATAAGTAAAACTGGTCAATTAGCAAGAACTCATTTAATATTAAGTCCTTTCTAAAAAAAAATTCTCTTATACGCTTAAAAAATTAATAATTTTGTACTAAAAGAACCTTAGAAAACTTACCTAACCTTATTACAACAAGCGCAATTTAATTTAGCCTAATCCAATTAAATATATTGTAGATAAGTTTACAATAATTTAATAATAAACAAACACAATGAAATATATTTTTTTCGTTAGGTTCAGAATTATTTTTGCGAAATTATTGCATACACAAAAATTTTCGCTTGTCTTATTCGGCCAAAAAAGCGTTGCTATTTAAGCGAAAATCGTAAGTTTTACTTATTCGGCACGATATATATATATATATATATATATATATATATATATATAAATATATATATATATATATATATATATATATATATATATATATACGTATATTATTTTTTTTTTTTTCAACAAGTCGGCCGTCTCCCACCGAGGCAGGGTGACCCTAAATTATTGGGCCTGTCAACAATGCATTATATTGTAGTCCCTGAAGCGCAGGCAAGAATATTATATTAGACCTAGAAGATCTAAAGGGACTCGATCCAAACCTACGTACTGACATAACTCCCTACTAGAAACGTGGATAAATTAGCCTCAGAAGCAGAAGTATACTAAGGTAGAGCACACTAAGAATAATGAGTCCAAGAAGTTTCCACCACTCAACCTTCAAATACGAAGAATGAACCAAGAGAGACTGACAGATTCCTGAAGACTATTTCTGATCAGCCTTTTTAGGAAGTTCTAAACCCGTGGGAGTCATTCAGGAGATGTGGAGGTTCGATCCTCCGACCGCTGATTTCGCGAGAAAAAACACGCTCTTCACCTATACCTTCGAATTGGCAACAGATTCACGACACATCAGGGCCGTTCCTCGTGTGCTAATTATTATTACATTTACGGGGAGCACTAAACCCATAGGGGTCATACAGTGTCCCTGGGAATGTAAGGCATTCAGGCTTAATTCAAGGAACTGAAGCATGGGTCTAATTCCTTAGAACAAGAGCCCCTCACCAATATCAAGGCACCTTCTCTGGGGGGTATCCTCGTATGGTAAACCTGCTGATCCACAAATCCCACCTCCATCACTCAGCCTCGTGGGTTACTGTACATACACTTATTCACACCACTTCGTAAGAGGCCCAAGACGGACCGAAACATCGCTTCTCTCCCCTAAGTGTGGGTTATTTGTGTATTGTTCGAGTGACGGTATTGTCCCTTCCTGTTCTTTATGCACACCATTCTACATCCCAGTAAATCAGAGAGAACATTAATAAGTAATTGAAAGTAATAAATAATGGCTCTTTCATATGTGCTACAAGTTAAAGCCTCTGTTACCTACTGAAATCCGTGTTAGGGAGGGACGCACCAGAGGCTCACCAACACTCTCTGTGTTAGGGAGGGACGCACCAGAGGCTCACCAACACTCTCCGTGTTAGGGAGGGACACACCAGAAGCTCACCAACACTCTCCGTGTTAGGGAGGGACGCGCCAGAGGCTCACCAACACTCTCTGTGTTAGGGAGGGACGCACCAGAGGCTCACCAACACTCTCCGTGTTAGGGAGGGACACACCAGAAGCTCACCAACACTCTCCGTGTTAGGGAGGGACACACCAGAAGCTCACCAACACTCTCCGTGTTAGGGAGGGACGCACCAGAAGCTCACCAACACTCTCCGTGTTAGGGAGGGACGCGCCAGAGGCTCACCAACACTCTCTGTGTTAGGGAGGGACGCACCAGAGGCTCACCAACACTCTCCGTGTTAGGGAGGAACGCTCCAGAGGCTCACCAACACTCTCGTGTTAGGGAGGGACACACCAGAAGCTCACCAACACTCTCCGTGTTAGGGAGGGACGCGCCAGAGGCTCACCAACACTCTCCGTGTTAGGGAGGGACGCACCAGAGGCTCACCAACACTCTCCGTGTTAGGGAGGGACGCACCAGAGGCTCACCAACACTCTTCGTGTACTGAGATTATCAACGAGGGTGAAAGCGCTTGTTAGCAGAAGCAATGAGAGTTTATCGAAGGGGTTTTAAATGCTCTCCATTTAATTAACATTCAGTTAAAATCGACAAAAACGTTTTAAATCAAGAGAGAAGATGATCGACCCGTGACAGCACACACACACACACACACACACACACACACAAGGCAGCAAACAGTGTTTTAATCTACTCACTTAAGGTAGATTACCATCTACCTTACTATAATAGAATAGACAAATATTTACCAAGCACCGAAGAGCTTTTCATATACTTAGTATTCATCTAGGTTACTGTTAAGGCACACAGTCACAACACACTTTAGAACACATGCCAACCACGAGCAAAAATCCAAACCATGGTACTGGGATTCATCCACGTTAGTTTACCCACTAGCACACTGCAGTACTCAAAGTATCCCTCAAGTGGTACACTTTGACAGTGCTACTTGAGGGGCAAGTGTAGGTTATTGTATACCTGTGTAGGGAAGGAAAGGAGAGAGGCTTGACAAGGTAAACACACGAGGTAGGTAAGAGTCAGTTTGTTGGGGGTTATGGGTGTTAAGTGAAGAGGACCGCAAGGAGGGCCAGCGTGCTGGAGTGGTTCGGTTCCCCTCAGGATCAGCTACATATCTCCACAGGATGCAATGCACACCGAGAGTGATACTGATTGACCTTGGTGTAGGATACGGGCGGCAGAGTACTGTTTATACTGGAGGTCTGCGTGGACATAGTCAGGAGCGTGGTTACCCCCAGGGACACCCTGGCCGGGACGGCATTCTGGTCGAGCCAGAAGGATACCCAAGACACGATCACCAACATACAGCAGGGGATGTAGTACTGGATGAGGTAGTACGAGAACTCTCTCTTGAAGACCAGGTCTACGCGAAGGCAACTGTATTCACCTGTCCAACAGATAAAGGATGTTATTAAATGTTCAGCCAAGAGCTTCCTAGGGCGGTACCTTAGTGTAGGAGACAGGAGGCAGAGACTGGTTGATAGAAGATCTCTGTGTGGACATAGTCAGGAGAGTGGTGACCCCGAGAGCCACTCTGGCCGGTGCTGAGTGCTGATCCAGCCAGAAGGACACCCAAGACACGATCACCAACATACAGCAGGGGATGTAGTACTGGATGAGGTAGTACGAGAACTCTCTCTTGAAGACCAGAGCCACCAGCAGACACGAGTATTCACCTGAACATGAGAATGGTTATGATTGGTGTCCACAGCAGGAGTCCCATCTCTAGGAACTGCTCTCTCGCTATTAGGGAGAAACTAGGGAAAATTACTTTAATAGAGGCTTTGGGGGCTGGGTCTGAAGCTTAACAGGGAGGGGAAAAAAATGAAAGGAGCAGAGATAAGAATATACTTGTCAGGAGTAAAGAAAATGGAATTTTATTATTATTAAAGTATTATTATCATTGTTATTAAAGTATTATTTTTATTAGTAGTAGTAGTAATAATAGTAGTAGTAATAGTAGTAGTAGTAGTAGTAGCAATAATAGTTGTAGTGGTAGTAGCATATTTTTTACCAGATTGGCTGTCTCCCTATAATTCAGAAAAAAAGGAAACACATTCCCCAATACTAATTCAATAGCTGTCTTGCCAGAAGTGAGCAGAAATTACAGTTCAAATGATCCCTCACTGTTCAGAGTGCAGGCACTGTATTTACCACTTCCAGGACTCAAGTCTGGCTAACCGGTATTCCTGAATCACTTCATAAACGTTACCTTGGTCATATGTAGATGAATGGTTGTTCAGAGAACCGGTTCTCTGAACCATTTACCTACATTCCTGTCAGACACAGCAACATCTTGGAATCTTAAGACAAGGAATTCTTCACTTGCTTAATCTACAGGCATGACATACTTCCACCTATGGATTTGTTCAGTGTGATATCACCAATGTCTGCTTCACCTGTCTGCAATATATGTCACTTTTTCGCACATATTCTGTATTCTTTTCAAGATTGATGGACTGATTACATCGACTCCAGGCTGAGGGACTGAATACCTCAGACTCCTTCTGATCTTAACCATTCATCTTTGTATAGGACTGATGAAGCCACTGTGTGGCGAAAAGTTTCCTCTATAAAGATATGCAAGCGTTGCACGTGTGTCTAATTTATCATCTTGCTCATGCCCCAATAGCGTGTCAAATCCTAAACACCACTTATTTCCACTCCATTCTAAGACTCTTAAACAAGCCTGCTGGACGTCCAAGCCTCTACCACTTAAAACCTCCTTAAACCCTGCCCCCACCAACTTTTCTTGGGACTATTTCTACCCTTCCTTCCCTTCATCCTGTATTTATATTACCATCTTTACCACCCTATTTTTTCTCCACCATTTCTAAGTAGGCAAACCACCTCAAGATCCCCTTCTCAGCTCTCTGGATTATACCTTTATTAATTCCAGACCGTTTTCTAATTTCCAGACATTGCCTTCGAACACGATATCTCCCCTGCCTCCAGCCTCCTCCTCGCTGCAACGTTTAAAACCCATGCTTCACACCCATACAACAGTGCTGGTACCACTATGCTCTTTTTTTTTATTGAAGGGACGTGCTAAACTCATATGGGTCATACATCATGATGAATGGTGGAGGCTCGATCCTCCGTCTGCTTAGCGAGAGGCAGTCACAGTGACGTTCAGTATACACTTGTATACTCTGGTACAATCCCCCTTTTTGTCCCTACGGATTAAGCTTCCATAGATACCTCAGGGTACCACCCACCTTCCCTTCATCAGTTCTATGGTTCATCTCATCTCTCATAGAATCATCTGCTGACGAGTTCATTGCCAAATATCTAAGCACACTTACTTCCCTCACTCTTTTGCATTAGTGTGAGTTTCTATATGGTCCAAGATGGACCGAAACGTCGTAGTAAGCTCCTCTCTTCTATGTGCGGGTTATTTGTGTATTGTTCCAGTCACGGTATTGTGCCTTTTTGTTTTCCTCCATGCTCACTTCCTCCAGTCTGATATACAGTCTTCCATTACATAGATTATTTGTGACTCGCATTACTTTGTTCACTTTCAATTTCCCTCATTTACATTCGTTTCGGATTACACCATTGACCTTTTTACCGTCTCTTCAGAATCTCCCAAAAGAACTGTCTTCAGCAAGGGCAATTATGATAACTATCATTTGGTATCAGATTCCTCATCCTTCAGATCCACTCCTCTCCCCAACACCCTAGTGTTCACTTGTTTTACAACCCACACATCGCTGTCTAAGCTCTGCTCTTGCTGAGGAAATAATATATTTTCTGCATACCTTAACTTCAGCTTCACTCTCTGTATAAAAACTCTTTTGTGGCATGCAAAGAGTTTATTACAATTTATTCGGCATATATACACACTCCCATATAGGCTGCCTCCCAACCAGTGAACCCGGTGGTGCTAAGGGTTTAACGATTTTTAGGGTACCCATCGTTAAATTAGTACCTTGGCGAGCCCGCCAAGTGCTGAAGCGATGTGGTTCACTCGTGGTCAGCATTTCCCAGACTTGCCTACTATCTGGTTGAGTATGGTGCTCTCTCTCTCTCTCTGGCTTTTGCTTTTTGCCATTCTGTCACCGTCGTGTGGTACACTGACTATTCCAATCTTTGTACATAGTATACATAAGTGTAAATATTTGTATATATCTGATGAAGGAAATACAAGTTATAGTCTATCAGCTGAGTTTGTTTTGCTCCAAACCCATAACGACCAGGTTACAGGCCATAACGACCAGGTCACAGGCCATAACGACCAGGTCACAGGCCATAACGACCAGGTTACAGGCCATTCTTACCTGTGTTCATAATATCTTTACTTTATATTTTCTTAGATACATGTTAAGCGCTAAACCGGTGTGTCATTTAACGCAAGGAGTAGTGGAGGATCGACCCTCGATCCGCTGATTGTGAGATGAATGCGCTACTCACACAGCGAACCAGGTTAAGGAAGGAATCACAACACTGAATAACCTACCACCTATCCCATACATCTGTCACATTGCTTCTAAATCCATAAATGTGGTGTATGAGTTCTGTACCTTGATTTAGGTGTTCACTTATTTGTTTCAACGTCAACACTTGGTCTACACATCCCTTACTCTTCCTAAATCCGCCTTGTTCCTCTGCATCTAAGCTTAACTCTTTCAATAATAACTCTACCACACATTCACTTTCTTCGTCCCTCTTTTCCTTATTCAAAGGAGCTATCCATATTTTTATTCCAATCTTTAAAGTATATATTGAACAAATACACCAGCCACTCTAAAACTATATCCTCACCTGTTTTTAACATAGATTGAATCAAATCTATCCCAGCTGCATTACCGCCTTTCATTCTACTCACAGCCTCACGCACCTCCCCCAACACTCACATCTGGCTCTTCCTTACTCCTGAAAGATGTCATACCTCCCTGACCAATGCATGAAATCCCTGCCACTCTTCTATCACCAACATACAACAATTCTTCAAAACATTCCATCTTCCCAGTACCTCCACCTCTCCATCTAACAACTTCCCTCTTTCGTTCGAACTCCACACTTCCTCAAAATTAATATTTTCTCTCTCTCCAAACCGCTTATTTTATTTTCAGCAAAATTTGCTGACAAAGACACACCCAGTCTCTCATCTGCTCTCCTTCTGAACTTCTTTGTCACTCCGTAATCTTTTTATTTCCTTCCATTGTATTCTATCCTCTGTATATCATGTCTTCGCTTTTTCTCCTTTACCACTTTATCATTCCACCAATCTTACCTTTTTGCACATGTACCCACCCTATTATTATTATTATTATTATTATTATTATTATTATTATTATTATTATTATTATTATTATTATTATTATTTTATTATTATTATTATTATTATTATTTGTGAGAATGTGCTAAATCTGTAATTGAGCGAAAAGTGCAAGAAAATGATAGATTCCTCTAGTGAAAAGTGTAAATAAAGGATAGATCCATCCAGTGAAGAGTCTGAATAAAGAAATGCAAAGCAGGAGAGTGACAGCAGAGACACCTGAGGCGCCTGAAGTATATAACAACATAGGATGTTAGGAACTAGTATCAAGCAGTAAGGTAGTTAGGTAAAAGTATGCAAGTGCAACTAATGTGACATGATATTTTGGCAACGTTTCGCTCTCCAGGAGCTTCGTCAAACCGAAACGTTGTCACAATTGTCACATTAGTTGCACTTGTGGCCTTTTACCCAACATATTGTCAGCAATTTTACCGACATCATTACAAGCAGTAAGAGGGAGTGGAAGAATGACCGATAAGAGGCTGATTTAAAGTACGTAGAGAGGATGAAAGAGAGAAAACGAAGCATGGAGATGAGGTTGCGTGCGGAGAACAAATTATGCAGACATGAATGGTGAGTAGCCCTGGTAAATACCGAGTTAAAATTATCCAAATGTGAATGCGTACTTCAGATAAGAGTTTGGCTCTACGATGCTGTTATATAACTACTCTATGTTATACTCGGTCCTGCTCTTCGTGTAGTATCGGGTACCTTATCTTCCTCTCCAGTTATAATCTTGGGTCCGGAGTCTTGTACTTATCCAGTTCACTGTGCCAGGATATGGATGGTCTGTCTACGCTACAAATTCCTCACCCTGCTTTCTCTTACCCTCCCTTGGCATTGTGCGCTGATAAACATGGTGTTTCTCAGTCCCAGTGTGGAGGTCTCGTCGTTTCTCATTTTTGGCTAGGACACATTTTTGGCTAGGACACATTTTTGGCTAGGACACATTTTTGGCTAGGACACATTTTTGGATAGGACACATTTTTGGATAGGACACATTCCTCATTAGCTCATCCAGCTTTTGATCACATTCAACTAGCAGCTTCATTTCTCACCAACACTTCACTGTCCCTAAATACTGCTGGTATTATTTTTGAGGATTTTTCAAATAGCGAAAATATGCAGCTTTATTTCCAGGTTATGTATCGTACGTCGGTTTGCGTGCGGCCAGCAGTAGCAGCCTGGTTGATCAGGACCTGATCCACCGTGAGACCTGGTTACAGACCGGGCCGCGGGGGCGTAGACCCCCAAAACCCTCTCCAGGTATACTCCAGGTATACACATGGGTCACGAAGTGACTCTCGTTTGTCCACCTCTTGTGTATACCTTCCTGGGCTGTCTCTGTGCCAGGAGCTGGTGAAGTTTTGTGTCTTATATAAGTCACTCTTATTTACAACTGTGTTCCTTTCACCACTACGTATAGTTATTTTCACAGACTCTCAGTTCTCCTCTGGTTTTCTTACCACTAAAAGTCCAGTATGTTATTGTGTTCTGCCGGCAGACATACTTCCACTCCTGTTTTTCATTTCGACGCCAGACTGTCTCGCTATTCTACAATGTCTCTTTTTCCATGCTGATACTCGAGGATATGAGATCGTTGATCGCGCTAAAAACATCTTTCATTCCCGGCCTGAACTGGAGAATTTCATGTTAATATAAATAATTTTTTTCTAGTGATAGGCCGGGCCTGTGGTATCAGTTCTGATGAAGAATTAGAAAGCCGCTTGTTATGCTGAGCATTTCTGGCAAATTAGGTCAGTTTTGTCCCAGGATGCGACTCATACTAGTTAACTAACACCCAGGTACCTATTTTAAACTGATGGGTGAACAGGGACAGGGACAGCAGGTGTCTTATGGAAACATGTCCCTATTGTTTTCCAGCCGTACAGGAGGAGATTCGATCTCCGGACCTCAGAGTGTGAGCTGAGTGCGCAAGCGATCGAGCTACGGTAATGAGTCCCTCAGCCTTGGAGTTGGTGTCAGCTTTGGCACCAACATTCAGATTCCCTCAGCTGAGGCTCACTGGTGATCCTGACGAACCATATCCTACAGCTAGTGCTGAAGATAGTCTCTTTGACGATGTCATGATGCGTCTCTGTGTTCGACATTACCGGCTGCCCATACACCTCCTTTAGTTACACCTGGTGGACACCCGGAGCTGTCCTCAGTGCCCCATGCAGGATGATACAGTTGAACAATTTCTACTCCATTGTCCACGATTTTACTCTGTCATTACCAGACTCCGCCACTATTTAACTCAAAAAAGGGAGTCGATATCCTGCAGTTCCAGTCCTTCTCAACGGCTCTGGTTTCGAGGCAGACATTCGTGTCCATATTGTACGTGTTAGGTATTCCCATCTCGGCCCCGGGGGGCGGGTTGGGCAGTAACTAAGTGCTAATTGACTGTAAAAACATGACTTGAGGAAGCTGAACACAAGTCATTTTAGCCCTGTATAAACACCAGACTTGAGGGAACTAACCAAAAGCCGTCTTAGCCCTGTATAAACACGACTTGAGGGAGCTGAACACAAGCCGTCTTAGCCCTGTATAAACACGACTTGAGGGAGCTGAACATAAGCCGTCTTAGCCCTGTATAAACACGACTTGAGGGGCTGAACACAAGCCGTCTTAGCCCTGTATAAACACGACTTGAGGGAGCTGAACACAAGACGTCTTAGCCCTGTATAAACACGACTTGAGGGAGCTGAACACAAGCCGTCTTAGCCCTGTATAAACACGACTTGAGGGGCTGAACACAAGCCGTCTTAGCCCTGTATAAACACGACTGGCTGAACGCAGCCCGTATAAACAGACTTGGGCTGAACACAAGCCGTCTTAGCCCTGTATAAACACGACTTGAGGGAGCTGAACACAAGCCGTCTTAGCCCTGTATAAACACGACTTGAGGGGCTGAACACAAGCTGTCTTAGCCCTGTATAAACACGACTTGAGGGAGCTGAACACAAGCCGTCTTAGCCCTATATAAACACGACTTGAGGGAGCTGAACACAAGCCGTCTTAGCTCTGTATAAACACGTCTTGAGGGAGCTGAACATAAGCCGTCGCAGCCCTAAAACAGTGACCAAAACAACACGACAGTATTAAGAGTTTCTAAAAGTTTCGCGAGAATCTCTCAGGTATTTTAGAAACCTGTGTTATGTAAGCGGTATTAAATGTTGTGGTGAGCGGTAAAGTACCTTTCAATAGGTTTTTAAAAAGAATAGGTTTATTTTCAGGCTGCAAATAGTCGTTACGTTGTGAGGGTCACCTCAGCAGCTTGGGTATCTGACCGGTTTAAAACAATATAAATGGTGTGGCTTGTGGTACATCCTATGTTATTGTGATGTGAATAACATTATTCACACCAGCACTGGTGTGAATAATGTGCTTTATCATGATGCTTGGTAGTGTATGGTGGTGTTTGGTGATGTGTGGTGGTGGTGAATGGTGATATGTAGTGGTGTATGGTGGTGTATGTGGGCTCTGATGTGTTAGGTTTAACGTGTAACCGACCACGCAACCTACTTTAGACCTATGGTGGAGCCTACGGTGGAGCCTATGGTGGAGTCTATGCTGGTTCCTATAGAGGAGCTTATGTTGGAGCTTATGGTAAAGCCTATGTTGGATACTCCACAACACCCAGCTTAACAGTGGCGGCCAGAAGCGTCTGGATATACTCACCATTTATGCATCAAATACTTGAGTATCCAGACTCACAGCTTCTCGCTGGCCTCCTAGTATCCAGACTCACAGCTTCTCGCTGGCCTCCCAGTATCCAGACTCACAGCTTCTCGCTGGCCTCCCAGTATCCAGACTCACAGCTTCTCGCTGGCCTCCCAGTATCCAGACTCACAGCTTCTCGCTGGCCTCCTAGTATCCAGACTCACAGCTTCTCGCTGGCCTCCCAATATCCAGACTCACAGCTTCTCGCTGGCCTCCCAGTATCCAGACTCATAGGTTCTCGCTGGCCTCCCAGTATCCAGACTCATAGGTTCTCGCTGGCCTCCCAGTATCTCGGCTCCTGAGGAAAATTCGCTAAACTTTTCGAGATAGTTTATGTTATAAACTTTCCAGGAAAACCAAGAAGCCCAGAGGAAACTATTTTTGTTCCCAGCATCTCTGTTTCCTTCCAGCAAGTAAATACTAGCTGAATCAACTCAGGAACCCGTTGTGTGTGTGTGTGTACCCACCTATTTATGGTTGCAGGGGTCTATTCACAGCTCCTGGCCCCTCCGCTTCGCTGGTCGCCACTAGATTCACTCTCACCCTGCTCCATGAGCTTTATCGTATCTCTTCTTAAAGCTATGTATAGTACCTGCCTCCACTACATCAATCTCCAGATTGTTCCACTTCCTGACAACTCTATGACTGAAGAAATACTTCCTAACATCCCTGTGACTCATCTTAGTTTTCAACTTCAGTTGTGACCCCTTGTTGTTGTGTCCCATCTCTGAAACATTCTGTCCCTGTCCACCTTATTGATTCCTCTCAGTTGTGTGTGTGTGTGTGTGTGTGCCACGATCAGATATAAAAATCAGAACAGGTTAACCACACTAGCGCCCATCAGGGCTGTAAAAGGATCATCATGATCCTCTATTCTCATTTCACTTGATTTCCCCTGACACTGGAGCACGATCAGAATGGGGCAATACATCCCTGGTCCCTTTAATCCTCACTCTAAACGTCACAACAACGCAGTGATCTCAAATTTATAAAAGTCCCCGCAGAGGAAGATTGGAAATCAGGCTGGGTGGCAGGAGTGTGGAGGAGGTGACTGTGGAGGAGGTGACTGTGGAGGAGGTGACTGTGGAGGAGGTGACTGTCTACAGATACTATATGGGAAGGAACGTGTTCGCAGGTGAATGGATGAATGACGGGTGAGTCACTGAATAGATTAGTAATGCTTGACGTATAGAAGTAAATTTGTTTTGGTTGATGGATGGCAATAAGATGGGATTGTATGAGAGTACACTGTAGAGGTGTCTGTGTATGAGTCACGGGATTCAAATATAAATCAAAAACGCATTTTGAGTCATGTAATTTTATTTTGAAGACGTTTCGCCCACCAGGGTCTTTATTAATTCCCTACTGGACGAAACGTCGTCACAGTAAAATGCTATAACCTACAGCGTCTTAGTTACATACTGCGTGGAGACCCTACCATAGTAACACCATGGGTGGAGAAGCTGCAGTGGGGAGGAGGGAAGCTGGAAGCATCGCAGATGCTGCCTCTGAGATGAAGGTGTATTGTGGATATTATTCAGTGGATTAGTCTTCAGAGGGATGCTAGGAATATGTGTTACCTTAGTCCACACACCTAGGTATTGAAGATACACACACACACACACACACACACACACACACACACACACACACACACACACACACACACACACACACACACACACACACACACACACACACACACACACACACACACACACACACACACGAGTTACAAGGATGTTAGACAGTATTTCTTTGGTCATAAAGGTGTCAGTAAGTGGAACAGTCTGGAGAGTGATGGAGTGGAGGCAGGATCCATACATAGCTTTAAGAAGAGGTATGCTAAAGCCCTTGGAGCAGGAAAAGAGTGGACCAACAAAGAGTAGCGACCAGCAAAGAGGCAGGGTAAGGAGCTATGACTCGACTCCTGCAGCCACAAGTAGGTGAGTGCAACTAGGTGACCACACACACACGCACACACACGTGGGGTACCGTAAGGTTCTCTGCTTTCCCTAGTAATGTTTATAATTAAATAAATGACTTGCCAGAAGGAATTTAAAGTTATAAGAGTGTGAGTGCAGATAATGCAACAATATCAGATTCAATAAATAATAAAAATGACAAACTCTTTACAGGCAAATAGAGTTATATACGGAAGATGGAATCTAATGCTGATAAATGACATGTAATGGCGATTGAAAGCGTAATCAAACCACAAGAAGATCGACTTTTTACAAAAATGGCGAAGATATCAGAGAAAGAGAGAGAGAAAGACCTGAGAGCTTTTACAAAAGAAAAACTTCGCCAAAAGAACACACAAAGGAAACTGCGAGAAGCTCTTTTATCAGCTCTTTTATCAGCTCTTTTCTAAAGCTGTTTATCAGCTTTAAAAAAAGCTGTTTATCGGACATGTTAGAACAAAATTACAATATATATCATTTGAGAGGTTGCCCACGTCTAAAAACACAAAGGTAAGTTAGGAAAGGTCCCAAGATGAGCTGCCAAATAACAGTCAGACTCCAACATTATAATGTACCGTTGTAAACACTAGAGGTGCCCAGGCTGGATGATAACAGGAAGAGAGGAGACATGATAACTACGTACATAGTCATGAAATGACCTGAAAAGAGTAGGCAAAGAAGGTGTCTCATGATCTGTAAGAGGGATACCAAGAAGGTACTCGTGTATAAAAGGGAAATAAGAGGAACTGAAGGTATACTAGAAATTTGTTTTTGAGAGAGAGAGAGAGAGAGAGAGAGAGAGAGAGAGAGAGAGAGAGAGAGAGAGAGAGAGAGAGAGAGAGAGAGAGAGAGAGAGAGAGAGAGAGAGAGGAGAGAGAGAGAGAGAGAGAGAGAGAGAGAGAGAGAGAGAGAGAGAGAGTGGTGGATGAGGGGAATGAGCAGCGCTGCATGACTCTTGTGGGTTTAGCGTTTAGTTATGATTATAATAATAATAAGTTAGTTATGATTATAATAATAATAATGAGTTCTGAGGAAGATATCAGGGCTACGACCAGTCGTAATCTTCAAATATTTATATGATAAACAAAATATTGAAGACTGATCAACACCAGAATAACTTTAATAAATACAAATAAAATAAGGAATTATAAATACATAATAAAGACAGATACTCATGAACAGGTAATAACACAGACACACACACACACACACACAGTTTTAAGAAGAGGTACGCATAAGCCTCTTTTAGCAGGGAGAGAATGGACTTACTAGCGACTAGTGAAGAGGCGTAGCTAGGAGCTGTGACTCGACCCCTGCAACCATATATAGGTGAGTACACAAGACAAGTATCTATTGACTAGATCTTTTGACGGATGTGTTACACATACGCACGCCCACACGCACGCACACGCACGCAGGCGCACTCGAGCACCCAGATAACGAAAGACAGACACTGACAGAAACACAGAGAGACAGTAACACAGACAAACAGAGAGACAGTAACACAGACATACAGAGAGACAGTAACACAGACATACAGAGAGACAGTAACACAGACATACAGAGAGACAGTATCACAGGCATACAGAAAGACAGCAATACAGACATACAGAGAGACAGCAACACAGACATACAGAGAGACAGTAATACAGACATACAGAGAGACAGTAACACAGACATACAGAGAGACAGTAATACAGACATACAGAGAGACAGCAACACAGATATACAGAGAGACAGCAACACAGACATACAGAGACAAACACAGACATACAGAGAGACAGCAACACAGACATACAGAAAGACAGCAACACAGACAAACAGAGAGACAGTAACACAGACATACAGAGAGACAGTAACACAGACATACAGAGAGACAGTAACACAGACATACAGAGAGACAGTAACACAGACATGCAGAGAGACAGTAATACAGACATACAGAGACAAACACAGAGAGACAGTAACACAGACATACAGAGACAAACACAGAGAGACAATAACACAGACATACAGAGACAAACACAGAGAGACAGTAACACAGACATACAGAGACAAACATAGACATACAGAGAGACAGTAACACAGACATACAGAGACAAACACAGACATACAGAGATACAGTAACACAGACATACAGAGAGACAGTAACACAGACATACAGAGAGACAGTAACACAAACATACAGAGAGACAGTAATACAGACATACAGAGACAAATATAGACATACAGAGAGACAGTAACACAGACATACAGAGACAGTAACACAGACATACAGAGAGACAGTAACACAGACATACAGAGAGACAGTAACACAGACATACAGAGAGACAGTAACACAGACATACAGAGAGACAGTAACACAGACATACAGAGAGACAGTAACACAGACATACAGAGAGAGAGTAATACAGACATACAGAGACAAACACAGACATACAGAGAGACAGTAACACAGACATACAGAGAGACAGTAATACAGACATACAGAGACAAACACAGACATACGGAGAGACAGTAACACAGACATACAGAGGCAAACACAAACATACAGATAGACAGTAACACAGACATATAGAGAGACAGTAATACAGACATACAGAGACAAACACAGACATACAGAGAGACAGTAACACAGACATACAGAGAGACAGCAACACAGACATACAGAGAGACAGTAACACAGACATACAGAGACAAACATAGACATACAGAGATACAGTAACACAGACATACAGAGAGACAGCAACACAGACATACAGAGACAGCAACACAGACATACAGAGAGACAGCAACACAGACATACAGAGAGACAGCAACACAGACATACAGAGAGACAGCAACACAGACATACAGAGAGACAGCAACACAGACATACAGAGACAGTAACACAGACATACAGAGAGACAGCAACACAGACATACAGGACAGTAACACAGACACAGAGAGACAGCAACACAGACATACAGAGAGACAGCAACACAGACATACAGAGAGACAGCAACACAGACATACAGAGAGACAGCAACACAGACATACAGAGAGACAGCAACACAGACATACAGAGAGACAGCAACACAGACATACAGAGAGACAGCAACACAGACATACAGAGACAGTAACACAGACATACAGAGAGACAGCAACACAGACATACAGAGAGACAGCAACACAGACATACAGAGAGACAGCAACACAGACATACAGAGAGACAGCAACACAGACATACAGAGAGACAGCAACACAGACATACAGAGACAGTAACACAGACATACAGAACAGCACACAGACATACAGAGAGACAGCAACACAGACATACAGCGAGACAGCAACACAGACAAAAGAGAGCAGCAACACAGACATACAGAGAGCAGCAACACAGACATACAGAGAGACAGCAACACAGACATACAGAGAGACAGCAACACAGACATACAGAGAGACAGCAACACAGACATACAGAGAGACAGCAACACAGACATACAGAGAGACAGCAACACTAGTACAGATAAAGTTACTCACCAGTATTGGTCTTGCTGTTGCAATAGTCAGTGATGAACTTCTCTAAGGTGAAGCGAGGCAGGTGAAGGTTCTTGGTCACCTGCACGGGATCAACATCCTTCCACAGGAACACCAGGTCCTCTGTGGTCCACCCGTCTGTGAGATGGGGACCCACAGGTGAGATGGACAGTGAGAAGCACAGAGAGGTTACAAGGATTTTACACGTGTGTGTGTTTGTGTGTGTGTGTGTGTGTGTGTACTCACCTAATTGTACTCACCTAATTGTGGTTGCAGGGGTCGAGACTCAGCTCCTGGCCCCGCCTCTTCGCTGTCTGCTCTCCCTGCTCCATGAGCTTTATCATACCTTGTCTTAAAACTATGTATGGTTCCTGCCTCCACTATATCTTTCTCTAGACTATTCCACTTCCTGACTACTCTGTGGCTGAAGAAATGCTTCCTAACATCCCTTTGACTCATCTGAGTCTTCAGCTTCCAGTTGTGTCCCCTTGTTTCTGTGTTCCCTCTCTGGAACATCCTGTCACTGTCTACCTTGTCATTCCCCAGTATTTTGTATGTCGTTATCATGTCTCCTCTGACCCTTCTTTCCTCCAGTGTTGTTAGTCCTATTTCCCTCAACCTTATGAAGAAAGGTTGAGGGAAATAGACTAACAACACTGGAGGAAAGAAGGTCAGAGGAGATGATAACGACATACAAAATACTGCGAATTGACAAGGTAGCAGTGACAGTGTGTGTGTGTGTGTGTGTGTGTGTGTGTGTGTGTGTGTGTGTGTGTGTGTGTGTGTGTGTGTGTACTCACCTAATTGTGGTTGCAGGGTCGAGACTCAGCTCCTGGCCCCGCCAGTGTGTGTGTGTGTGTGTGTGTGTGTGTGTGTGTGTTTTAAGTCTTTCTAGCAGACTTTGCTTATTCAGTAAAGTTAGTCTGGCCAAACAACCCAAGTAAACTTTTACTTTTAATGTATATTTGAAAAAAAAAATCAAGTTGATTATTCAGTATACAAAAATTGTGAAAAACAATGTTAATTCACGTGACTACCTCTCGATAGATAATCGAAAAAAATCTATTTTTTAAGATAGATCGGCTTGTTTGGCTGATCTAGAGAAATATAAAGTAAAAGAGGGATATAACGTATATAATGTAGGCATATACTGGAGCATATATACGTGTACTGAGGTGAGTATACTCACAGGAGGCCATGAGGAGCTGACACTGCTGACGGTCTAGTGGGAACAACTTCAGATTCATGGGACATGACAACGTCAGCGAGATTCTGACGAGGAAGAACAGGATAAGGTGAGTACAACTGAGTACAGCTGATTGCACGTGAGTACAGATTTATACATTTTCGTAGAGGGCAGACGGGCAGACAGATACCATCTACCCGTCTACTGACCTGCCACTACTGGCTGCCAGGAAGGTAGACAGTTAGTCTACTCACCTGATACTATAGAGGACGCCACCGTCTGGGTAGATACGGATGTAGAGGTTGGGTAGAATGATCTTGTGGAAGTGACCTTCCTTCTCGTTCCTGAAGAACAAGTCAGGCATCCACACCATGTCCGTCTCCGTCAGCGTCAGGTACTGGATGCGTCCTGCGAACGCAAAGGTTAACGCTTGGTGAGCAGGACGCAGTGGGTAGTGTGGTAAACAAGTGGTACTGTGCTGTCGTGTACTGTGCTGTCGTGTACTGTGCTGTCGTGTGCTGTGCTGTCGTGTACTGTGCTGTCGTGTACTGTGCTGTCGTGTACTGTGCTGTCTTGTACTGTGCTGTCTTGTACTGTGCTGTCTTGTACTGTGCTGTCGTGTACTGGAGTGTAGTGTACATGTGCTGTCGTGTACTGTGCTGTCGTGTACTGTGCTGTCTTGTACTGTGCTGTCTTGTACTGTGCTGTCTTGTACTGTGCTGTCTTGTACTGTGCTGTCTTGTACTGTGCTGTCATGTACTGTGCTGTCTTATACTGTGCTATCTTGTACTGTGCTGTCTTGTACTGTTATGTCGCGTACTGTGCTCTCTTGTACTGTGCTGTCTTGTACTGTGCTGTCTTGTACTGTGCTGTCTTGTACTGTGCTGTCTTGTACTGTGCTGTCTTGTACTGTGCTCTCTTGTACTGTGCTGTCTTGTACTGTGCTATCTTGTACTGTGCTGTCTTGTACTGTGATGTCGTGTACTGTGCTGTCTTGTACTGTGCTGTCGTGTAGTGAGCTGTCGTGTACAGTGCTGTCGTGTTCTGTGCTGTCTTGTACAGTGCTGTCGTGTTCTGTGCTGTCTTGTACTGTGCTGTCTTGTACTGTGCTGTCGTGTACTGTGCTGTCGTGTACTGTGCTGTCGTGTATTGTGCTGCTGTGTACTGTGCTGTTGTGTATTGTGTTGTTGTGTACTGTACTGTCGTGTATTGTGATTTATTGGAAAGATGATAAAAAGATCTCTCTCTCTCTCTCTCTCTCTCTCTCTCTCTCTCTCTCTCTCTCTCTCTCTCTCTCTCTCTCTCTCTCTCTCTCTCTCTTCTACTCTCTCTCATCTATCTATCTATCTATCTATCTATCTATCTATATCTATCTATCTATCTATCTATCTTCTATCTATCTATCTATCATCTATCTTCTATCTATCTATCTCTCTCTCTCTCTCTCTCTCTCTCTCTCTCTCTCTCTCTCTCTCTCTCTCTCTCTCTCTATCTATCTATCTATCTATCTATCTATCTATCTATCTATTTATCTATCTATCATCTATCTATCTATCTATCTATCTATCTATCTATCTATCTATCTATCTATCTATCTATATATCTATCTATCTCGCTCATCTCTCTCTCTCTCTCTCTCTCTCTCTCTCTCTCTCTCTCTCTCTCTCTCTGAAAGTGACAATATAATACGAGAATATCAAAACAAAAGAGAGAGAGAGAGAGAAATAGGTAAAGAAAGAAAAAATGTGAAATAGAAGCCGAATAAAAGGGAAATATGGAGATAGAGAGATTTATCCCCCCTCAAAATCTATTTCTATCTTACCTCCAATATTGTCAAAAGTTAGCCGTTGATCTATCCACTGCTCTCTGAAAGTGATTTGTATACTGTACTCCTGTGGGTAAAGAAGAGGAAAAAATATAATAGTTTACCATATAATAGTGTTATAGTATATATTTATATACAGTATATATATATCTCTCTAGCTCGCCCTCAAGCTGCTGTTGCAAACAGCAGATCCTGGCACAGCCTACTGCTATTTGGCAGTGCCTGTCTGGCTGTGCCACCAAGGAGGGACAAGTCACTAGCAACATCTGTTATCAGGGCAATAAATGCATTCCCTAGAGATAACAACCTCGTCCGTCTTCCCTCTAGGGAGACAAATACCCGCCGGGCAAATGCCAACAACAGGACACCTGACGCCTCAAAAATCAGAGCCCAAATTAGCAAAATAATATAGGGCAATACTATTGGAGTTGGAGCACTGAGTCTTATAACCAGTGAGGATACCATCGCTCCTAAGGATGTCATTACAGCACAAGCCCTGAAGGACAAACATCCACCTAGGGCTCCCAGTACCAACATTGACCTCCCTGACATGGAAGCAGGTGAAGAACATTTAACCCTGCAGGACGCTGATGTGTATAAAGCTGCTATGTCATTTCCACAGGGTTCAGCAGGAGGTTTCACCGGTTTAAGGCCACAACACTTAAAACAAATGCTCAATCCAGTACTTGGTGATGTTGCAGAGAGGTTGCTGTCTGAACTCACTAAATTTTCCAAAGTTTGCCTGGCTGGCAGTGTCCCGCAGGGCGTTAGACCCCTCTTCTTTGGTGCCTCACTATGTTCCCTCCGTAAAAAGGATGGAGGAATCAGGCCCAATGCGCCTAGTCGCCAAGGCTGCAGTAAGAATGGTGAGTCAAGAGGCTGTCGCAATGTTGAAACCAATTCAGCTCGACTTTGGTGTTCAACAAGGCTGTGAAGCAGCTGCCCATGCAGCACGAGTATACATCAACAACATGTCAGATGAAAAAGCCTTGATCAAATTGGACTTTGCCAACGCTTTCAACTTAGTCAGAAGGGATGCTGCTCTCTAAGCAATTTCTAGATACTTCAATGCCCTATCTCCCTTCATACAATAGTGTTATAGTGTGACTTCTAAACTATTGTTTGGGGACCATGAAATTGACTCGTGTGAGGGCGTGCAACAAGGGGACCCTCTCGCCCCCTCTCTATTCTGTCTGATCATCAAGGAAGTCACAGAAGCGCTGTCCAGTGAGCTCAATATCTGGTTCTTGGATGATGGTACCCTAGTTGGTACTACAGAATCTCTCCTAGAGGACATCAAAAAAATTTAAGGCTTCGGAGGATATTCATAATCTTTGATATAATGTACCAATATATTCATGTTTGTATTTTTTGTCAGTGTATTCTGTCTATAAATAAAGTTCACATAGAATATAGAGTATAGGAGTGGTAGGAGAAGAAAATATTCAAACAGTTCCGGGGAGAACCTTGAGCTTTCCCTGAAGTAAGTATATTGTCTTCTCCGAGGATGAGGGTCCCCAGTCCAGTTCAAGAGGTGGTACCTCGGTGGGAAACGGCCGACGTGGCCGTTGAAGCTTTGACCTTCAGTATCTCAAAACTCCGTACGTGACCACAATCACGTACGCTGTCTCCACCATGGAGTGAGCTGCTTTCTTCAACGCACCTGGGATTGCCACAGAAGCACAGAGCTTACTGTGTCACCAGCTGTGCCGCCTGTCTTTACAGAATACAGAATACAGCAAATACCCCTCTCCTCCTCCAACACGTCCAGTGTATATTTTGTAACCTTGTTCAGAACCACAACAAACCTTGTGTCTGAGTGAACGGCTGTACCAGCTGACGTAGGATAACAGTTCTTAGCCTGTAAATGAAATGAGGTAGGATAACATCTCTTATCCTGTAAATGAACTAAGGTAAGATAACATCCCTTAGCCTGTAAATTCAACAGTGAAGAAAAGGAGGATAAAAGAGCACATCAGTAGATGGAGAGAGAGACATCAACATAGTAGACGGGAAGTCATACTTACCATTTTGACATCAGAGATTGTCTGCACGTTTCGAATCATGAGGTTGATGTGCACGATGGCTGGACCTGCACGGCAGAGATAAACAGAGAAGCATCACAAGACAGTATTAATTCCCTAGATAGAAACTATATATATATATATATATATATATATATATATATATATATATATATATATATATGTATGTATGTACATTGCAGTTTGAAGGGTCAAGATAGAATAGATGGCTATTGATTGAAGAATGGTGAATGTGTTTTCTTCTTCGGGGTCACCGTACCTAAAGCTCTACACCGAGAGAAACGTTGCTAGAGCGAAAGATAGCTCTACAGCTGAGCCTTCTCCTCAATGAAGCAATGTCTGACATCCAGCGTACCTAATTAGCGTCCACTCTACGTTACGTATTGACATTCGTTGTTTCCTCATTTTTTCTCCTCGTTGCCTCAACAAGTAACAGATTGAACTTGCAACATCAATGACTTTACTGGTCGCATTCACCTAATTAACCTGCCCACTGACCTGCTCGCTTGTGCTCCACGACCTTAATGCAGACGGTATTGTTAATCGTTGGCTAACATGAAAAATTGGCTCGATATTTCCTCTTGACTTTGGAAACTGGTTGTAAACTGACTTCGTTACTACTCGTTGCTAGGGCAGTCCTCACCCTTCACTAAGAGGAAGGAAGATTTGACCTTTGACATTCCATGTTTGGGGGCACAACAATGGCGAGAGCCGACCAGGGAGAATAAAAACACAGTTGAAAATCCTTTGAATCCTACGTTTTCCCCAAGGCTGAACTTAATCAGGTATACAGAATGAGCAAATAAAATCCTTAAAAGACAAATGAACAAAATGTGATTAGGCTCTGATAAAGACAGGTCAAATATAAGGTCATTAAACTGCGAGCACCAGTATGGCGAGGTCAGGTATTGGTAGAAGTAGAGGGTGGGTTGGGGGGAGGGAATAAGGTGACAAGTTTATGCTTATTATGTGAGTTATGGACAGTGTGGACAACAGGTGCAGCCAACATGTGCATTCCACTGTTTTCCTCAGTGGATCTGGTGACGTTGATCACTGTTGTTGCTTCGGAAATTCCACGTCTGGCTCTGCTGGTGTTGTGGTGGTGGTATAGCAGCTGTGTTCTTCGCTCAGTTCTTATGAGTGAGAAGAGCTGGGTTTAGTACCTGAGGTATTTATTATGTGCTTGTGATGTGGGAATGAAGGTTGGGATGGGCTAGGCTGGAGTTGTTGGTTTTATCACTCCTACATGTATGTATATATGTTGCTGAAGGCTTGTTCAAAGCTTGTCTGCCTGACACAGAACTAATCGCAGAAACCACACCGTGTGCTGTATACTCCTGCTCTGCAAATAGTTCTATGTTTAAGGCTTCTGGTGAGCTCTTTGGTGGTTGAGGTTGTAGGGACTGCTACATACATTAAAAATAAGAAACTTGCTAGTTTGAACGTTACCTCCCTCTTCGTGCAGGTCCCCATCAATCAAGTAATTACCTTTCATTGGTCTCGTTGAAGCTTGTGTCAAGCTCAACCTCTTCGCATGGCCATTCCAAACAAAAGCTTGGAATGGTCATGGGATCACCTCTCAGGGCAGTTTTAGCAAACATCTATTTTAAGCACTTCGAGTGAAACCATATCAAAGATATCAAACGACAGATTATTTGGCTTAGATATGTGGATGATATCTTGATCATTGTTCTCAGGCGTTTTAACCTAACTCAGTTCGGAGGCTCACTGAGCATGATTGAACCCTCCAAATAACTCACACAAGAAGAGAGAGATGGATGGTGATAATTTTAAATTTAAAGTTTACAGAAAACCCACTAATAAGAACGTAGTAGTACACTACTTCGCCCACTGTAACCTGATAACCGAGTAACTCATTCAATGTATTCTTGCTTAAAAAACAAAAATACATAGAAGGGAAGAAGAGTATTCGACAACTTAAGATTCCCAACGCACATTATCCACTCCTGCAAACAGAAAGCCTTCCTCATACACTGCACGCCCAGAGAAGACACCAATATTGATGGAACGACTGGTCCTCCCCACTGGGCACACTAACATCACCATCGGCCTGATTCTCCAAAAAGCCACCATTGATGTAGCAGTCCTCAGCCCTTGCTACCCACACTTGCATAGAGATCACCAGAGATCCCAAATTCTAGAACTATTTGCACAGCAGATCAGTTCTGTGTCAGGGAGACCAGCAGAGACCTTCAGACAAGCCTTCAGGAATATATAAATACCTGCAGGAGGGATATATACCTACAAGAGGGATATATACCTGCAGGAGGGATAAAACCAACAACGACAGCCTAGTCAATCCCAACCTTCATTCCCACGTCATAAGAATACAAGAAATATTCTGACTCATAAGAACTGGGGAAGAAACAGCTGTTACACAACAACAACAACAGAGGCAGACGCAGAATTTTTGAAGCAGCAGCAGCAGCAGCAGCAGCAGCAGCAGCAGCAGCAGCAGCAGCAGCAGCAGCAGCAGCAGCAGCAGCAGCAGCAGCAGCAGCAGCAGAACTACTAAGCAAACCAGTGGAATGTATATGTTGACTCACCTATTGTTCACATTGTCTATAATTCACATAATAAACATAAACGTGTCACCTTTCCCCCTACCCCCCACCACTACCCTCCACCCACTGCTTCCACATATACCTGACCTCGCCAGACTGGAACTCGCAACTTAATGACCTCATATTTGACCTGTCTTTCTCAGAGCCTGATCTCATGGTGCTCGTTTGCCTTATTAAGTTCTTTCCTGTGTGCCTGATAAAGTTCAGCCTTGAGCTAAACGTATTAAAAGGATTCACTACTAGCAGTGTCTTTATTCCCAA
>WNWK01001042.1:82500-107500 GCA_009830355.1 Cherax destructor | reverse complement strand
TGACATGACAGGTGAGCGTGGCCCACTAATGGAAATAGGTCAGTTTATACTTGCCTCTGCTCGAGGCTTGAGAGACTGATCACCTTCAACCATGACTGAGGGACTGATGATGTCGCCGGTATTCAACTGGAGGCTGTTGAGTGGGCGAAATGTGCTGATAAAGATACCCCAAGTGTTGGACATGTGTCTTATTCAGCAGACACATTCTTAATGTGTTGGACACATTGAATTTCCCGCTGTAATGGAAGTTATCCTGGTCACCGACCGGGGCGGGGGGGGGCGCTGACCCCCTAAACCCCCTACCAGGTATACTCTAGGTAGTATCAGACATTACCTGAGGTACCAGACATTACCTGAGGTACTAGACATTACCTGACGTACCACACATTACCTGAGGTACCAGACATTACCTGACGTACCACACATTACCTGAGGTACTAGACATTACCTGACGTACCAGACATTACCTGACGTACCACACATTACCTGAGGTACTAGACATTACCTGACGTACCAGACATTACCTGAGGTACCAGATATTACCTGACGTACCAGACATTACCTGAGGTACTAGACATTACCTGACGTACCAGACATTACCTGACGTACCAGACATTACCTGAGGTACTAGACATTACCTGACGTACCACACATTACCTGAGATACCAGACATTACCTGAGGTACTAGACATTACCTGACGTACCAGACATTACCTGACGTACCACACATTACCTGACGTACCAGACATTACCTGAGGTACTAGACATTACCTGACGTACCAGACATTACCTGACGTACCACACATTACCTGACGTACCACACATTACCTGAGGTACTAGACATTACCTGACATACAAGATATTGCCTGACGTACCACACATTACCTGAAGTACTAGACATTACCTGACGTACCAGACATTACCTGAGATACCAGACATTACCTGAGGTACCAGACATTACCTGAGGTACCGGGAACTAGCAACTCACCGGTATCGTTAGCGCCGGCTGGCCGGATGCGCTTGTCATAGTTGGCCGGACCAATAATCTCATCTATGATTTGTTTCTCACGGGCCCGGAAGTTGGCCGAGGATATCTCACTGTCGGGAGAAGATAACCAGTTAGATATCGCTTATATCCGGTTCATACCAGTCCATTACCAGTATATACCCAGTCCTAGACAGTCAGTACTGACTAGTACTGTCTAGTACTATCCCTTAATACCAGGTATTTGTAGTTAATTACAGTACCGGGTGGTATTTGGTCAGTGTCAGGTAGTACCGGTCAGTATTATTGTCAGTCTAGACTCGTCAGTGTCAGTCAGTCAGAACTCGTCAATGTCAGTCAGGACTCGTCAGTGTCAGTCTAGACTCGTCAGTGTCAGTCAGGACTCGTCAGTGTCAGTCTAGACTCGTCAGTGTCAGTCTAGACTCGTCAATGTCAGTCAGGACTCGTCAGTGTCAGTCAGGACTCGTCAGTGTCAGTCAGGACTCGTCAGTGTCAATTTGGAATCGTCAGTGTCAGTCAGGACTCGCCAGTGTCAGTCAGGACTTGTCAGTGTCAGTCAGTCAGAACTCGTCAGTATTGCCTCTTTATTGTTTCTTTATTGTCTTTTTATTGTCTCTTTATTGCCTCTTTATTGCCTCTTTATTGCCTCTTTGCTGTCTCTTTATTGCCTCTTTATTGCCTCTTTATTGTCTCTTAATTGCCTCTTTATTGCCTCTTTATTGCCTCTTTATTGCCTCTTTATTGTCTCTTTATTGTATCTTTATTGCCTCTTTATTGTCTCTTTATTTTCTCTTTATTTCCTCTTGCCTCTTTATGCCTCTTTATTGTCTCTTTATTGCATCTTTATTGCCTCTTTATTGTCTCTTTATTGCCTGTTTATTGCCTCTTTATTGCCTCTTTATTGTCTCCTTATTGTCTCTTTATTGATACCTCCAAAAACTGGATTTCTCTTCCTCACAAAAAAAAGTGAAATTAGTTTCGCTTTATTGATGCTCAAAATGCTCTTAATCCAAGAAAAAGGAGTAAGCTTATTAGCTAATTTCCCCAGAAGGAAATAAAATATAATATCCAGGTGAGGGAGAGGCGGGGAAATTAATTGTTAGGTGCAGGGAAAAAATATCGGGAATATAGGAGGTGGTGGGGGAAACTGTGTTATGTTACTCACTGTGGTGGGGGAAACTGTGTTATGTTTCTCACTGTGGTGGGGGAAACTGTGTTATGTTACTCACTGTGGTGGGGAAAACTGTGTCATGTTACTCACTGTGGTGGGGAAACTGTATCATGTTACTCACTGTGGTGGGGAAACTGTATCATGTTACTCACTGTGGTGGGGGAAACTGTGTTATGTTACTGTGGTGGGGAAAACTGTGTTATGTTACTCACTGTGGTGGGGGAAACTGTGTTATGTTACTCACTGTGGTGGGGAAAACTGTGTTATGTTACTCACTGTGGTGGGGAAAACTGTGTCATGTTACTCACTGTAGTGGGGGAAACTGTGTCATGTTACTCACTGTGGTGGGGGAAACTGTATCATGTTACTGTGGTGGAGAAAACTGTGTCATGTTACTGTGGTGGGGGGAAAATTAGTCATTTTACTGTGGTGGGGAAACTGAGTCATGTTACTCACTGTGGTGGGGAAAACTGTGTCATGTTACTCACTGTGGTGGGGAAACTGTATCATGTTACTCACTGTGGTGGGGAAACTGTATCATGTTACTCACTGTGGTGGGGGAAACTGTGTTATGTTACTGTGGTGGGGAAAACTGTGTTATGTTACTCACTGTGGTGGGGAAACTGTGTATGTTACTCACTGTGGTGGGGGAAACTGTGTTATGTTACTCACTGTGGTGGGGAAAACTGTGTTATGTTACTCACTGTGGTGGGGGAAACTGTGTTATGTTACTCACTGTGGTGGGGGAAACTGTGTCATGTTACTCACTGTGGTGGGGAAAACTGTGTCATGTTACTGTGGTGGGGAAAACTGAGTCATGTTACTGTGGTGGGGAAAACTGAGTCATGTTACTGTGGTGGGGGGAAAATTAGTCATTTTACTGTGGTGGGGGAAACTGAGTCATGTTACTCACTGTGGTGGGGAAACTGAGTCATTTTACTCACTGTGGTGGGTAAAACTGTTTCATGTTACTATGGTGGGGAAAACTGAGTCATGTTACTCACTGTGGTGGGGAAACTGAGTCATTTACTCACTGTGGTGGAAAAAACTAATTCATGTTACTATGGTGGGGAAAACTGAGTCATGTAACTGTGGTGGGGGAAAAAGAGTCATGTTACTGGCCTGGTATAATAGAGGCAGGGAATATATTGCCAACATGAGCTGCTGTAGCTTATAATAGTTTGGTGAGGGAATTTTCAGAACACGGGAGGGAAAAAAGACTTAGGGTTATTATTATTATTATTATTATTATTATTATTATTATTATTATTATTATTATTATTATTTTTATTATTATTATTATTATTATTATTATTATTATTATTATTATTATTATTATTATTATTATTATTATTATTATTATTATTATTATTATTATTATTATTATTATTATTATTATGGATGTTAGCTAAAAAAAAATATTTAGAGACTGGATAACAAAAACTGGATTAGATACAAAAGGCGGTACTAGTTACAATATATGAGAGGCAGTACTAGTTACAATATATGAGAGTCAGTACTAGTTACAATATATGAGAGGCAGTACTAGTTACAATATATGAGAGGCAGTACTAGTTACAATATATGAGAGTCAGTACTAGTTACAATATATGAGAGGCAGTACTAGTTACAATATATGAGAGGCAGTACTAGTTACAATATATGAGAGGCAGTACTAGTTACAATAAATGAGAGGCAGTACTAGTTACAATATATGAGAGGCAGTACTAGTTACAATATATGAGAGGCAGTACTAGTTACAATATATGAGAGGCATTACTAGTTACAATATATGAGAGGCAGTACTAGTTACAATATATGAGAGGCAGTACTAGTTACAATATATGAGAGGCAGTACTAGTTACAATATATGAGAGTCAGTACTAGTTACAATATATGAGAGGCAGTACTAGTTACAATATATGAGAGGCAGTACTAGTTACAATATATGAGAGGCAGTACTAGTTACAATATATGAGAGACAGTACTAGTTACAATATATGAGAGGCAGTACTAGTTACAATATATGAGAGGCAGTACTAGTTACAATATATGAGAGGCAGTACTAGTTACAATATATGAGAGGCGGTACTAGTTACAATATATGAGAGGCAGTACTAGTTACAATATATGAGAGGCAGTACTAGTTACAATATATGAGAGGCAGTACTAGTTACAATATATGGGAGACAGTACTAGTTACAATATATGAGAGGCAGTACTAGTTACAATATATGAGAGGCAGTACTAGTTACAATATATGAGAGGCAGTACTAGTTACAATATATGAGAGGCTGTACTAGTTATAATATATGAGAGGCATTACTAGTTACAATATATGAGAGGAAGTACTAGTCAGAACTCGTCAGTGTCAGTCAGGACTCGTCAGTTATAATACTAGTTATAATATATGAGGGGCAGTACTAGTTATAATATATGAGGGGCAGTACTTGCTAGTTACACTAGGAGAGGCTCATAGCAGAAGACGTGCATAGTGTACCCGGGGACTAACTATTTCTGTCTAAGTTGAAGGGGTATTAGGTGTTATCCTAGAATGTTGAGAGGGTAGGAGAGCAGAGCGGATGTAGAGATATATACTGAGCCAACATCTCGTAGCTTCTCCTGTAGACTACAGTGAGTCTGTGGTTCAGACAGTGGATGTAGCCTCGCACTCATCCACGTACTGACTGTACTCACCAGAACGTTGACAGGAGGATGAATACCAGGATGAGTATTCGTCTGCCTTCCTCACCAGCTGCCTTACTGGCGCCCACACCCATAGCGTCTTCAGTCATCCTTCAGGTCACGACACACTCATCTTCAGAGAT
The DNA here is from genome assembly GCA_009830355.1 of Cherax destructor. NCBI lineage: Eukaryota > Metazoa > Arthropoda > Malacostraca > Decapoda > Parastacidae > Cherax > Cherax destructor. The sequence goes on along the minus strand of WNWK01001042.1, from coordinate 102,495 downwards.
GGAGAGATCAGGCATCAGTACTGACATATATAACCAGTTCATTAATGTTTATACCACAAAACCATCTTTATTGATAATGATTGATATATATAATATATATATATATATATATATATATATATATATATATATATATATATATATATATATATATATATATATATATATATATATATATATATATATATGTTCTACATGGTCTTAACTGTTCTAAACCAAAGGTTGGCATGCAAGACACAATGAGGTCAACGACATCATAAAGAGAACCCTTGCTACAGCTGGATGCCCAGCCGAGAGAGTGTCCTAGACAATACGACAGCAGCCGAGGGACAATCTATCCAGGAAAACAGCTCGCAGGGAATACCTGTGTGCGCATGGGAAGAAGTGGGACGGAGAGCTCTGCCATGGGATTAATACACTTGCAACTGTCTCATCTTCCCTATCAGGTCTTGGGACGTGGGGATGCACCGTTACCTTAAAGCAGGGTCAGTCAATCGACACCAGGGACCCAAGCCCAGTTCATGTTCGCGTCCCGTGGCATCAGAGATCATACTTGGGCGTGGCGATGTATTGATTAATCAACAGTTTCTAGAACTATCAGTTCGTAGGAGAAAATATTCCTAACAGCTCGGATTCAGTTCCTAGTCGTTCAGCTTCCATCTGAGGATGTCATTGTTTTGTGTCATATTGTGTCGCATAGTATTATATATATTATATATATTTACTATATATATATATGTAAGAATATTTCATACTCTGTAGAATACTCGAGTTTCCGAGGTACAGTTTATTGTTCTTGGCTGTCATCTATTCTGAGCTGTGGGTTCTATCATGCTTGTTGCTAGGTGCGGTGCTAGTGTGGTTGCTGGTGCTGTTGTATGATGGTGTGTAGGTGCTGGTTGCTAGGTGCTGGTTGCTAGGTGATGGTTGCTAGGTGCTGGTGCTAGGTGCTGGTTGCTAGGTGCTGGTTGCTAGGTGATGGTTGCTAGGTGCTGGTTGCTAGGTGATGGTTGCTAGGTGCTGGTTGCTAGGTGCTGGTTGCTAGGTGCTGGTTGCTAGGTGCTGGTTGCTAGGTGATGGTTGCTAGGTGCTGGTTGCTAGGTGCTGGTTGCTAGGTTCTGGTTGCTAGGTGCTGGTTGCTAGGTGCTGGTTGCTAGGTGCTGGTTGCTAGGTGCTGGTTGCTAGGTGCTAGGGCATCGTGGAAATGTTTTTATAAGACTGTCAGCGAATTTGGCAGCAACTTAGTGTCAGTTTTGTGCCAGAACTTATATATATATATTGCATCTTACCTAAATATATTGCGTCTTAGTTAAATATATTGCATCTTACCTAAATGCATTGCGTCTTAGTTTAATATACTGCGCCTTACCTAAATATATTGCGTCTTAGTTAAATATATTGCGTCTTAGTTAAATATATTGCGTCTTATTTAAATATATTGCGTCTTAATTAAATATATATCGTCTTAGTTAAATATACTGCTTCTTAGTTATATATACTGCGTCTTAGTTATATATATCGCGTCTTAGTTATATCGCGTCTTAATTATCTTGCGTCTTTGTGAAACATGTCGTATATTAGAGGTTTTTAACAAATATTAAAAAATAATAATAATAATCATAATAATAATTATAATTTTCTTCCTCACTGTGTTCATAACTGGAAGAGAAAGATGGGGAATAATCGTGGATAATGAGAAAGTGTAGAGGAAAGTAAGTAGACAGGTAGAAAGGAGGGAAGAATAAAAAGAGGGGAATGGAGTGTGGAAGAGAGAGAAGTGAGGGAGATGCCTTCGCCTATACCTCTCCTTCTCTCTTTCACTAATCTCTCTCTCTCTCTCTCCTCTCTCTCTCTATCTCTCTCTCCTCTCCTCTCTCTCTCTCCTCTCTCTCTCTCTCTCTCTCTCTCTCTCTCTCTCATATATTATATATATATATATATATATATATATATATATATATATATATATATATATATATATATATATATATAGTGTGTATGTGTGTGTGTGTTGTATGTGTGTGTATTGTGTATGTGTGTGTATGTGTGTGTGTGTATGTGTGTGTGTGTGTGTGTGTGTGTGTGTGTATTGTGTATGTGTGTGTATGTGTGTGTGTGTATGTGTGTGTATGTGTGTGTATGTGTGTGTGTGTGTGTGTGTGTGTGTGTGTGTGTTGTGTGTTTGTCTTTTATTTCTTGTAATATATCTCTGGCTATATCATTCGTAATATATCTTAGGATCTTGATAGATATATCTATTCCGTATAAAAGATAGATGTATCTATTAGATCTGAGATCTACACTTGGTAAATCTCTTTTTAACGCAAATTATATCACGCAGTCTTCAAGTACTTGTTGTGTCTTGGGGATTATCTTGGGGATTATCTTGGGGTTATCTTGGGGATTATCTTGGGGATATCTTGGGGTTACCTTGCAGTTATCTTGGGGATTATCTTGGGGTTATCTTGGGGTTATCTTGGTATTATCTTGGGGTTACCTTGCAGTTGTCTTGGGGATTGTCTTGGGGTTATCTTGGGATTATCTTGGGGTTACCTTGCAGTTATCTTGGGGATTATCTTGGGGTTATCTTGGGATTATCTTGGGGTTACCTTGCAGTTATCTTTGGGATTATCTTGGGGTTATCTTGGGGTTATCTTGGGATTATCTTGGGGTTACTTTGCAGTTGTCTTGGGGATTATCTTGGGGTTATCTTGGGATTATCTTGGGGTTACCTTGCAGTTGTCTTGGGGATTGTCTTGGGATTATCTTGGAGTTATCTTGGGATAATCTTGGGGTTACCTTGCAGTTATCTTGGGGATTATCTTGGAGTTATCTTGGAGTGATCTTAGGGTTATCTTCGGGTTATCTTGGGGTTATCCTGGAGTTATCTTGGAGTGATCTTAGAATGATCTTGGGGTTATCTTATCTGCTACTGCTGCTACTGCTGCTACTGTTCCTTCCACTCCTACTCCCCTTTCTGCTGCTGCTGGAGGAGAGAAGACAGCAGCTGCAGCACCTGCAGGAAGTCTCACCGCTGTCCTCCGCTTGTCACCAATTACCGAGAGCTGAAGGCGGATCTTCATTGTCTCCAAGGGGCCCTAGGGCCCTCTCTTGGGGCCATTCCCCGGACCACTTCATTAGTGGGCCCCTTCCTGCCCTCCTGCACGCACCGTCTGCAAGCAGGAGAGCTGCGTCTTGCAGCAGCAGGATGTTCTTGCTGGTATTGGTTGCGGGCGAAACGTGCAAACCCGCCCGCCAGTTCAATGCAACTCATAGACCTGCTCTAAGCTGAGTAAATTGACCCTTTCTCTAACACTGCTTTGCTGGCCAAGGCTTTACATTGTGGCTGCGTAGAGCTTTATCGGGTCATGGAAGAGCTCTACAAGGAGTCAAACACGACGCGATGAAGCTCTACACTGAGCGAAACATAACTTGATAAAGCTCTACACTGAGCGAAACATAACTTGATAAAGCTCTACACTGAGCGAAACATAACTTGATAAAGCTCTACACTGAGCGAAACATAACTTGATAAAGCTCTACACTGAGCGAAACATAACTTGATAAAGCTCTACACTGAGCGAAACATAACTTTATAAAGCTCTACACTGAGCGAAACATAACTTGATAAAGCTCTACACTGAGCGAAACATAACTTGATAAAGCTCTACACTGAGCGAAACATAACTCAATAAAGCTCTATTTTCATATTTATTTTTTCCCTAATTTATTTTCCTATTTTACTATATCGTTTTCTTTATTTACTTTATTTTCCCTGTTAGGTCCGAGACCCTCGCCGCCTCTTGCGGGTTTAGCGCGTGTCCCCCCCCCCACCACCACCACCTCACTCTGTTACTGTTTTAATTTTTCTCCTCCAACCAAAACAACAAATAAAGAAAATAACAGAAGCAAATAAAGAAAATAACAAGAAATAAAGAAAATAACAGAACAAATAAAGAAAATAACAGAAAAAAAGAAAATAACAGAAGGAAATCAAGAAAATAACAGAAGTAAATCACGAAAATAACAGAAATCAAGAAAATAACGGAAGAAATCAAGAAAATAACATAAGAAATAAAGAAAATAACAGAAGAAATAAAGAACATAACAGAAGGAAATCAAGAAAATAACAGAAATCAAGAAAATAACAGAAGAAATAAAGAAAATAGCAGAAGGAAATAAAGAAAATAAGAAAATAGCAGAAGGAAATAAAGAAAATAAGAAAATAGCAGAAGGAAATAAAGAAAATAAGAAAATAGCAGAAGGAAATAAAGAAAAAAACAGAAATAAAGAAAATGAAAAGCAATAAAGATAACAGAGAAGCAATAAAAAAATACGAAAGCAATAAAGAAAATGAGAGAGAGAAAGGAGCAATAAAGAGAGCAATGAGAGTGGTCCAATAAAGCATGTTGGCAGACAAGAGATCAAAGCCTCGAACACAGTATTGGATTCCATTGTAACACTCAGTAGATAGGTTCCAAACCCATGTAAGCTGTTACTAGATGATGGTGATACAATCATCATCACTGCTATCATGATGGTGATACAATCATCACTGCTACCATGATGGTGATACAATCATCATCACTGCTACCATGATGGTGTTACAATCATCACTGCTACCATGATGGTGATACAATCATCATCACTGCTACCATGATGGTGTTACAATCATCACTGCTACCATGATGGTGATGCAATCACTGCTACCATGATGGTGATACAATCATCACCGCTGCCATGATGGTGATACAATCATCACTGCTACCATGATGGTGATACAATCATCGCTGCTACCATGATGGTGATACAGTCACTGTTACCATGATGGTGATATAGTCACTGCTACCATGATGGTGATACAATCATCACTGCTACCATAATGGTGATACAATTACTGCTACCATGATAGTGATACAATCATCACCGCTGCCATGATGGTGATACAGTCACTGCTACCATGATGGTGATACAATCATCATCACTGCTACCATGATAGTGTTACAATCATCACTGCTACCATGATGGTGATACAATCATCATCACTGCTATCATGATGGTGATACAATCATCACTGCTACCATGATGGTGATACAATCATCATCACTGCTACCATGATGGTGTTACAATCATCACTGTTACCATGATGGTGATACAATCATCATCACTGCTACCATAATGGTGTTACAATCATCACTGCTACCATGATGGTGATACAATCATCATCACTGCTACCATGATGGTGTTACAATCATCACTGCTACCATGATAGTGATGCAATCACTGCTACCATGATGGTGATACAATCATCACCGCTGCCATGATGGTGATACAATCATCACTGCTACCATGATGGTGATACAATCATCGCTGCTACCATGATGGTGATACAGTCACTGTTACCATGATGGTGATATAGTCACTGCTACCATGATGGTGATACAATCATCACTGCTACCATGATGGTGATACAATTACTGCTACCATGATAGTGATACAATCATCACCGCTGCCATGATGGTGATACAGTCACTGCTACCATGATAGTGATACAATCATCACCGCTGCCATGATTGTGATACAGTCACTGCTACCATGATGGTGATACAGTCACTGCTACCATGATGGTGATACAGTCACTGTTACCATAATGTGATACAATCATCACCGCTGCCATGATGGTGATACAGTCACTGCTACCATGATGGTGATACAGTCACTGCTACCATGATGGTGATACAGTCACTGCTACAATGATGGTGATACAGTCACTGCTACCATGATGGTGATACAGTCACTGCTACCATGAGTGATGATGGTGATACAATCATCACTGCTACCATGATGGTGATACAATCATCACTGTTACCATGATGGTGATACAATCATCGCTGCTACCATGATGGTGATACAATCATCACTGTTACCATGATGGTGATACAATCACTGCTACCATGATGGTGATACAATCATCACTGCTAACATGATCGTGATACGGTCACTGCTACCATGATGGTGATACAATCACTGCTACCATGATGGTGATACAGTCACTGCTACAATGATGGTGATACAATCACTGCTACCATGATGGTGATACAATCATCACTGCTACCATGATCGTGATACGGTCACTGCTACCGTGAGGGTGATACAGTCACTGTTACCATGATGGTGATACAATCATCACTGTTACCATGATGGTGATACAATCACTGCTACCATGATGGTGATACAATTATCACTGTTACCATGATGGTGATACAGTCACTGCTACCATGATGGTGATACGGTCACTGCTACCATGATAGTGATACAATCATCAATGGTAGCAGTGATGACTGTATCACGATCATGGTAGCAGTGATGATTGTATCACGATCATTGCTACCATGATCGTGATACAATCATCACTGCTACCATGATCGTGATACAGTCATCACTGCTACCATGATGGTGATACAGTCACTGCTACCATGATGGTGATACAGTCACTGCTACCATGATCGTGATACAATCATCACTGCTACCATGATCGTGATACATCGTCACTGCTACCATGATGGTGATACAGTCACTGCTACCATGATGGTGATACAGTCACTGCTACCATGATGGTGATACAGTCACTGCTACCATGATGGTGATACAGTCACTGCTACCATGATGGTGATACAGTCACTGCTACCATGATGGTGATACAGTCACTGCTACCATGATGGTGATACAGTCACTGCTACCATGATGGTGATACAGTCACTGCTACCATGATGGTGATACAGTCACTGCTACCATGATGGTGATACAGTCACTGCTACCATGATGGTGATACAGTCACTGCTACCATGATGGTGATACAGTCACTGCTACCATGATGGTGATACAGTCACTGCTACCATGATGGTGATACAGTCACTGCTACCATGATGGTGATACAGTCACTGCTACCATGATGGTGATACAGTCACTGCTACCATGATGGTGATACAGTCACTGCCAGAGCCTGACCGGCCCTCAATAACACACACACACACACACACGGGTTTAGAGCGTACATGGGAGTATATGGAAGTACGTGGATGTATATGGGAGTACATGGAAGTACATGGAAGTGCATGGGAGTATATAGAAGTAAATAAGAGTATATGGGAGTACCTGGGAGTACATAGAAATACATGGGAGTACTTGGACGGTGAACCAACAGACACAGACGGTGCACCAACAGACACAGACGGTGCACCAACAGACACAGACGGTGCACCAACAGACACAGACGGTGCACCTACAGACACAGACTGTGCACCAACAGACACAGACGGTGCACCAACAGACACAGACGGTGCACCAACAGACACAGACGGTGCACCAACAGACACAGACTGGGCACCAACAGACACAGACGGTGCACCAACAGACACAGACGGTGCACCAACAGACACAGACTGTGCACCAACAGACACAGACTGTGCACCAACAGACACAGACTGTGCACCAACAGACACAGACGGTGCACCAACAGACACAGACTGTGCACCAACAGACACAGACGGTGCACCAACAGACACAGACGGTGCACCAACAGACACAGACGGTGCACCAACAGACACAGACGTGCACCAACAGACACAGACGTGCACCAACAGACACAGACGGTGCACCAACAGACACAGACGGTGCACACAACAGACACAGACAGTGCACCAACAGACACAGACTCGTGCACCAACAGACACAGACTGTGCACCACAGACACAGACTGTGCACCAACAGACACAGACGTGCACCAACAGACACAGACTGTGACAACAGAAAAGATGCACAAGACAACGGTGCACCTACAGACACAGACTGTGCACCAACAGACACAGACGGTGCACCAACAGACACAGACGTGCACCAACAGACACAGACGGTGCACCAACAGACACAGACGGTGCACCACAGAACGTCCAGACCAGACGGTGCACCAACAGACACAGACTGTGCACCAACAGACACAGACGGTGCACCAACAGACACAGACTGTGCACCAACAGACACAGACGGTGCACCAACAGACACAGACTGTGCACCAACAGACACAGACGGTGCACCAACAGACACAGACGGTGCACCAACAGACACAGACTGTGCACTAACAGACACAGACTGTGCACCAACAGACACAGACGGTGCACCAACAGACACAGACTGTGCACCAACAGCCACAGACGGTGCACCAACAGACACAGACTGTGCACCAACAGACACAGACGGTGCACCAACAGACACAGACGGTGCACCAACAGACACAGACTGTGCACCAACAGACACAGACGGTGCACCAACAGACACAGACTGTGCACCAACAGACACAGACGGTGCACCTACAGACACAGACTGTGCACCAACAGACACAGACTGTGCACACAGACAAGACTGTGCACCAACAGACACAGACGGTGCACACAGACCAGACTGTGCACCAACAGACACAGACGGTGCACCAACAGACACAGACTGTGCACCAACAGACACAGACGGTGCACCAACAGACAGACTGTGCACACAGACAGACACAGACAGTGCACCAACAGACACAGACGGGTGCACCAACAGACACAGACGGTGCACCTACAGACAGACGTGCACCAACAGACACAGACGTGCACCAACAGACACAGACGGTGCACCAACAGACACAGACGGTGCACCAACAGACACAGACTGTGCACCAACAGGCACAGACGGTGCACCAACAACAGACGTGCACCACAGACACAGACGTGCACCAACAGACACAGACGGTGCACCAACAGACACAGACGGTGCACCAACAGGCACAGACGGTGCACCAACAGACACAGACGTGCACCAACAGGACAAGACGGTGCACCAACAGACACAACTGTGCACCAACAGACACAACGGTGCACCAACAGACACAGACGATGCACCAACAGACACAGACGGTGCACCAACAGCACAGACGGTGCACCAACAGCAGAACGGTGCACCAACAGACACAGACTTGCACCAACAGGCACAGACGGTGCACCAACAGACACAGACGTGCACCAACAGACACAGACGGTGCACCAACAGACACAGACGGTGCACCAACAGGCACAGACGGTGCACCAACAGACAGACAGTGCACCAACAGACACAGACGGTGCACCAACAGACACAGACGGTGCACCAACAGACACAGACGGTGCACCAACAGACACAGACGGTGCACCAACAGGCACAGACGGTGCACCAACAGGCACAGACTGTGCACTGGTGTTGCCAATCCATCTCCGCTCACGAATAAGTGAAGAGGATCACGAACGACAATTCCCTCCATCAATTCCTCTCAATTCACTTTTCAATCACCAGAAAAGATCATTGTGGTCTTAGTGGCAGACTCAGAACGGCAGGTTGTAGCTGGGAGATCAGGTGTGCTACTATTATTGTTATTATTACAGTACATGGATCACCATAAGTCAGCTGCATGTGTGCATGTGCGTGTGTGTATGTGCGTGTGTGCGTGTGTGTATGTGCGTGTGTGTATGTGCGTGTGTGTGTGTGTGTGCTCCTGACAGGAAAATTGTTCACTTATAATCTGGTGGTAAATCACTGAGCGGTGACAAAAAAAAGAGACAAAAATGTCCAGAGGAAAAAAACAGAGGAATTCCTGAGGACAAACACCAACAGGACAAACACCAACAGGACAAACACCAACAGGACAAACACCAACAGGACAAACACCAACAGGACAAACACCAACAGGACAAACACCAACAGGACAAACACCAACAGGACAAACACCAACAGGACAAACACCAACAGGACAAACACCAACAGGACAAACACCAACAGGACAAACACCAACAGGACAAACACCAACAGGACAAACACCAACAGGACAAACACCAACAGGACAAACATCAACAGGAAACACCAACAGGACAAACACCAACAGGACAAACACCAACAGGACAAACACCAACAGGACAAACACCAACAGGACAAACACCAACAGGACAAACACCAACAGGTCACATTCCAACAGGACAAACACCAACAGGACAAACCCAACAGGACAAACACCAAAGACAAACATCAACATGGACAAACACCAACAGGACAAACACCAACAGGACAAACACCAACAGGACAAACACCAACAGGACAAACACCAACAGGCACAAACATCCAACAGGACAAACACCAACAGGACAACATCCAACAGGACAAACACCAACAGGACAAACACCAACAGGACAAACATCAACAGGACAAACACCAACAGGACAAACACCAACAGGACAAACACCAACAGGACAAACAGACAGAAGGACAAACACCAACGACTGTGTTGTTTTCGGTCATTTTTTTCCTTCTTGTTTCGCTTTTTCCTGAGCTCCAACCATTGTCCCTGAGCTCCAACCATTGTCCCTGAGCTCCAACCATTGTCCCTGAGCTCCAACCATTGTCCCTGAGCTCCAACCATTGTCCCTGAGCTCCAACCATTGTCCCTGAGCTCCAACCATTGTCCCTGAGCTCCAACCATTGTCCCTGAGCTCCAACCATTGTCCTCTTTGTCCTCAGGTTTTCTTACTCTATTTTCCTTCTTTTGTTGTTGATTTTTCACTTGCTATCTCAGACTTGTTATTATACTGTCTCTCAGACTTGTTATTATACTGTCTCTCAGACTTGTTATTATACTGTCTCTCAGACTTGTTATTATACTGTCTCTCAGACTTGTTATCATACTGTCTCTCAGACTTGTTATTATACTGTCTCTCAGACTTGTTATTATACTGTATCTCAGACTTGTTATTATACTGTCTCTCAGACTTGTTATTATACTGTCTCTCAGACTTGTTATTATACTGTCTCTCAGACTTGTTATTATACTGTCTCTCAGACTTGTTATTATACTGTCTCTCAGACTTGTTATCATACTGTCTCTCAGACTTGTTATTATACTGTCTCTCAGACTTGTTATTATACTGTCTCTCAGACTTGTTATTATACTGTCTCTCAGACTTGTTATCATACTGTCTCTCAGACTTGTTATTATACTGTCTCTCAGACTTGTTATTATACTGTCTCTCAGACTTGTTATCATACTGTCTCTCCAGACTTGTTATTATACTGTCTCTCAGACTTGTTATTATACTGTCTCTCAGACTTGTTATTATACTGTCTCTCAGACTTGTTATACTGTCTCAGACTTGTTATTATACTGTCTCTCAGACTTGTTATCATACTGTCTCTCAGACTTGTTATTATACTGTCTCTCAGACTTGTTATCATACTGTCTCTCAGACTTGTTATCATACTGTCTCTCAGACTTGTTATCATACTGTCTCTCAGACTTATTATCATACTGTCTCTTCTCAGACTTGTTATCATACTGTCTCTCAGACTTATTATCATACTGTTCTTCTCAGACTTGTTATCATACTGTCTCTCAGACTTATTATCATACTGTCTCTCAGACTTGCTATCATACTGTCTCTCAGACTTGCTATCATACTGTCTCTCAGACTTATTATCATACTGTCTCTTCTCAGACTTGTTATCATACTGTCTCTCAGACTTGCTATCATACTGTCTCTCAGACTTATTATCATACTGTCTCTTCTCAGACTTGTTATACTATCTCTCAGATGTGTTATACTATCACTCAGACTTGTTATACTATCTCTCAGATGTGTTATACTATCACTCAGACTTGTTATACTATCTCTCAGATTTGTTATACTATCACTCAGACTTGTTATACTATCTCTCAGACTCATTATACTATCTCTCAGACTTGTTATACTATCTCTCAAACATATTATACTACCTCCCAGACTTGTTATACTATCTCTCACACTTGCTCTGCTGTCTCTCAGACTGACAGACGAGTATAGTCAGACTGTGTACTGGCACATCAGTAAGACTGGGCCATGAGTAGACCAGTGAATATACACAGAGATGCATTCCCTTCCATGTATATACACCGAGAGACGCACCATTCTTTGTCTATACAGTGAGATACATACCACGAGGTGTAATGTATACACTGAGAGATACACTATTCTATGAATGTTCACTGGTTAGATATACACCAGTAGATGTATATACACTGATAAATATACTCAACTGTATATATACAATGAGATTGCTAGGTGTAAATGGAGATGTATACACCTCTCACTGTATACACACTCATACACACCACTCATTGCATATATACTGAGAGACGCATACATCTGTACATATATATACACTGGTAGATACTCCTCTCAGTGTATATACACTGAGACATACATCTAAGTGTATAGACACTGTAGATGATACTCCTCTTATTGTATATACAAAGAGTTAGGCATACACGTAAGCGTATACACAGAGGGAGATATATACACACACACAGCTCTGTATAAATCCCTGGCTGGTACAGCAGTGTATTCGTGTGTAGTAGTCTTGTCGTCTACACGAACGCCACCAGGATTTAAGATCCACTCTCACGAACGAGTCCGGATTCCCAACCTTTATCTACGTAATTACTATTCTTTATTTCTCTTCTTCCCTTCTTTGCTAAATAATTATTTGAAGAAGCTCTGCTTGTTTTAATCTTATTTTTTTTTTATTTAGCTTTTTTTAATCTTCTTTATCCTCTTCATCTCAGTTTATTGAGTTTATTCGCTTTTCTATATTTTCTTGGCCACTCAGAGAGCGTGATATGCTGGCCACTCAGTGAGCGTGACATGCTGGCCACTCAGTGAGCTTGACATGCTGGCCACTCAGTGAGCTTGACATACTGGCCAATCAGTGAGCTTGACATACTGACCACTCAGTGAGGTTGACATGCTAGCCACTCAGTGAGCTTGATATACGGGTCTCTCAGTGAGCATTGCAGTCTGACCACTCAGTGAGCGTGACATGCTGGCCACTCAGTGAGCTTGGCATACTAACCACTCAGTGAGCTTTGCATTCTGACCACTCAGAAAGCTTGATATGCTGGCCATTCAGTGGGCTTGACATACTGGCCACTCAGTGAGCTTGACATATTGGCCACTCAGTGAGCTTGACACACCGGTCACTCAGTGAGCTTTGCATTCTGACCACTCAGTAAGCTTGATATATTTTCCACTCAGCTAGACATATTAGCAATACAATTATTATTATAATTATTGTTTAAATATAGATAATAATAATAATAATAATAATAATAATAATAATAATAATAATAATAATAATAATAATAATAATAATAATAATAATAGAACAGAATATCAACGAGAGAGCAGTTATTTATAACCTGGCTTGATAATTATATATATGTGAAGAACATTTATTACGTAAAATTACAGTGAATTATCGCACCAGGTGTGGGACAGTGACCAAGTTTGGGACAATGACCAGGTGTGGGACAATGACCAGGTGTGGGACAATGACCAGGTGTGGAACAGTGACTAGGTGTGGAACAATGACCAAGTGTTGAATTGTTCAGTTTTTTAAATCGCTTGACTTGATCTATTTTTATTTATTTATTGCGTGAACCCAGGCGAATGGCCAGCTCTGATGCCTTGGATCAAGAGCCCTTCATCAGCTCTATAAAGTTTTTACACCCAGGATTGTCCTCCAGCTCCTGTTTTTTCCTCTTGCATGTGTTTGAGTTGAACTCTAACAGCCACTTCATGGAATCAGTGTGCAGTCTGGTCAGGAGGACCTGGTCAAGGACACCTGGTCAGGGTTACCTGATCAAGGACACTTGGTCAGAGGGACCTGGTCAGGGGGACTTGGTCAAGGACACCTGGTCAGAGGGACCTGGTCAAGGGGACCTGGTCAAGTACACCTGGTCAGGGGGACTGGGTCAGGAGGACCTGGTCAAGGGGACCTGATCAGGGAGACCTGGTCAGCTGGACCTGGTCAGGGGACACCTGGTCAGGGACACCTGGTCAGGGAGACCTGGTCATGGGGACTTTGTCAGGGGGACCTGCTCAGGGGGACCTACTCAGGGGGACTTTGTGAGGGGGACCTGGTCAGGGGGACCTGGTCAGAGGGACATGGTCAGGGGGACCTGGTCAGGAGGACCTACTCAGGGGGACTTTGTGAGGGGGACCTGCTCAGGGGGACCTGCTCAGGGGAACGTGGTCAGGGGGACCTGGTCAGAGGGACCTGGTCAGGAGGACCTGGTCAAGGAGACCTGATCAGGAAGACCTGGTCAGAGGGATCTTGTTAGAGGGACCTGGTCAGGGAGACCTGGTCAGAGGGACCTTGTCAATTATACGTGACCAGGTGGACCTGTTCAATTAGACCTGGTCAGTGAGACCTGATCAGGGGACCTGGTCAATGAGACCTGGTCAGGGGGACGTGGTCAGAGGGACCTGGTCAGGGAGACCTGGTCAGGAGGACCTGGTCAAGGAGACCTGATCAGGAACACCTGGTCAGAGGATCTTGTTAGAGGGACCTGGTCAGGGAGACCTGGTCAGAGGGACCTTGTCAATTATACCTGATCAGGGGGACCTGTTCAATTAGACCTGGTCAGTGAGACCTGGTCAGGGGACCTAGTCAATGAGACCTGGTCAGGGGGACGTGGTCAGAGGGACCTGGTCAGGGAGACCTGGTAAGGGGACCTGGTCAGGGGACAACTGGCCAGGGGTACGTGATCAGGGAGACCTGGTCAGGGAGACCTGGTCAAGGAGACCTGGTCAGGGGGATCTGGTCATGGGGACTTTGTCAGGGGGACCTGCTCAGGGGGACCTACTCAGGGGGACTTTGTGAGGGGGACCTGGTCAGGGGGACCTGCTCAGGGGAACGTTGTCAGGGGGACCTGGTCAGAGGGACCTGGTCATGGGGACCTGGTCAGGAGGACCTGGTCATGGAGACCTGATCAAGAAGACCTGGTCAGAGGGACCTGGTCTGGGGGACCTGGTCAAGGAGACCTGGTCAGAGGGACCTTGTCAATTAGACCTGGTCAAGGGAACCTGTTCAATTAGACCTGGTCAGTGAGACCTGGTCAGGGAGACCTGGTCAATGAGACCTGGTCAGGGGATCCTAGTCAATGAGACCTGGTCAGGGGGACCTGGTCAGGGGGACGTGGTCAGTGGGACGTGGTCAGAAGGACCTGGTCAGGGAGACCTGGTCAGGGGGACCTTTTCAGGGGGACTTTGTCAGGGGGACATGGTCAGGGGGAACTGGTCTGGAGGACCTGGTCAGGGGGACCTAGTCAGGAGGACCTGGTCAGGGGGATCTGGTCAGGGGGACCTGGTCAGGGGGACGTGGTCAGGAGACCTGGTCTGGAGGACCTGGTCAGAGAGACTTGGTCAGGGAGACCTGGTCAAGGGGACCTGGTTAGGGGGACCTGAAGACTCGAGCCATTTTGTTAGATAAGTTATAAAGTAATTAAAAAGGTCGTTTATTAGATAATTTAAAATGTTATTTACAGGGTAATTTAAATTGTCATTTATAAGGTAATTTAGGTAATTTCTGAGGTAATTCTAAATGTCATTTATGGGATAATTTAAAATGTTATTTAGTAAATGACTGGAAATACACACACACGCACACACACACACAAATACACTCACATTCATACAAACACACACACACACAAACACACACACAAGCACACACTCACACACACAAACACACACTCACACTCATACAAACACACACACACACAAACACACACACAAACACACACACATACACACACACACTCATACAAACACACACACACACACACACACACAAATCGTTACACTGTATACGTCAGGCCTATATTGGAGTATGCAGCACCAGTTTGAAACCCACACCTAGCCAAGCATGTAAGGAAACTACAGAAAATACAAAGGTTTGCAACAAGACCAGTCCCGGAGCTAAGGGGTATGTCCTACGAGGAGAGGTTAAGGGAAATTGACCTGACGACAGTGGAGGACAGGAGAGATAGAGGGGATATGATAACGACAGACAAGATACTGAGAGGAATCGCCAAGGTGGACAGAGACAGGATGTTCCAGAGATGGGACACAGCAACAAGGGACACAGTTGGAAGTTGAAGACTCAGATGAACCACAGGGATGTTAGGAAGTATTTCTTCAGTCACAGAGTAGTCGGGAAGTGGAATAATCTGGGAAGTGATGTAGTGGAGGCAGGATCCATACATAGCTTTGAGAAGAGGTATGATAAAGCTCATGGAGCGGGAAGAGTGACCCATGAGCGGCCAGCGAAGAGGCGGGGCTAGGAGCTGTGACCCGACCCCTGCAACCACAACTAGGTGAGTACACACACACGTACACACACAAACGTACATACACACACGTACACACACATTCACACACACACACACACACACACACACACACACACACACACACACACGGTGGCATGGTGGGTAAAGCTCTTGCTTCACGCACGGAGGGCCCGGGTTCAATTCCCGGTGGGGCCGAAACATTTCGAAGTGTTTCGTTACACACACACACACACATACATACATACAACAGGCCTAGTGTCTAATCGACATGTGCCTAGGACAAAATGGTAACTAACTAACTAACACACACACACATACACACACACATACACACACACGCACTCACACACATACACTCACACACATACACACACAGATACACACACACACATACACACACACACACACACACACACACACACACACACACACACACAAACACACACGTAATATTGACAATAAAACACACTTATATAAGTACATAAACAAACACTTACTTACCAGATATTAAATAATAAATAAAGTCAGTAATAAATATTTTCATCCCACTTTTAATGTCCTTAAAAATATTTACAAAGACAGTCATATCTCACTCCACTAAGTGCACACGTACATGTACGTACGTATTAAGGGCGTAATGTACACATTCCAGTCACTATCAATCATTTTCTTTAAGTTTTCCGCATGAAGTGTAAACGAATGAAGAGCGTAGGAGAGAGAGAGAGAGAGAGAGAGAGCAGTGTTAAGTGCGAGTGTATTTGAGCGCGGCAGTGAGGGGAACTCCTGTGTCCAGCATGTCTGCCACTCAACTGAGTGGCAGACAGCGGCGCTCCTCCCCTCGGGGCCCCGCACCGAGCGTTCTCTCTTTTTCCCCTCACATAGTGTTGGAACACACCAATATTTCCCACGCTACATCTATAATGTTCTTAAGCAGGGTAAACAACTGCACCGGAAATGTTATAATGTTCTTAACGAGGGTAAACAACACCACCGGACGTGTTATAATGTTCTTAACTAAGGTAAACAAATTCACCGGAAGTGTTATAATATTCTTAACCAAGGTAAACAACAACACTGGAAGTGTTATAATTTTAATCAAGGTAAACAACTCCACCGGAAGTGTTATGTCCTTACAACACCACCGGAAGTGTTATAGTGTTCTTAACCAAGGTAAACAACAAAACCGGAAGTATTATAATGTTCTTAACGAGGGTAAACAACACCACCGGAAGTGTTATAATGTTCTTAACCAAGGTAAACAATTTCACCAGAAGTGTTATAATCTTCATAGCTGTAAACAACTCCATTATTATTATTATTATTATTATTATTATTATTATTATTATTATTATTATTATTATTATTATTATTATTACTATTATTATTATTATTATTATTATTATTATTCCTATTAATGAACAGCAGAACATATGAACACTGCAGCAGGCCTACTGGCCCATGCTAGGCAGGTCCACCTCACCCACACCCAGTTATGTACTTCTAGCATAGTTTTTAAAGGTATACAAGGTTCTTGCCTCAATGGCACTACCTGGCAGTGTCTTCCACTCATCTACAACTCTATTGACAAACCAGTACCTCCCAAGAACCTTTCTAAATCTAAATTTTCCCAACCTGAACCCACTGCTGCCAGTCCTGTCTTGGTTAGATATTATTAGCACGACATGTAAGCAGGAGGCAGACAATAGGTAAGCAGGAGGCAGAAGAGAGGTAAGCAGAAGGCAGAAGAGAGGTAAGCAGGAGGCAGAAGAGAGATAAGCAGGAGGCAGAAGAGTCGTAAGCAGGAGGCAGAAGAGAGGTAAGCAGGAGGCAGAAGAGAGCTAAGCAGGAGGCAGAAGAGAGGTAAGCAGGAGGCAGAAGAGAGCTAAGCAGGAGGCAGAAGAGAGGTAAGCAGGCAGGCTGCAGGTAAGCAGGAAATACGATAACTCTGATAATAAAGTTATCTTTGGTCGATACTCTGGATAACAAGATCACATAATTTTTAAATTAAGAAATATTCAATTTGGGATAGTCAGTGCTACAGTGTGAGATAGTCAGTGCTACAGTGTGGGATAGTCAGTGCTACAGTGTGAGATAGTCAGTGCTACAGTGTGAGATAGTCAGTGCTACAGTGTGAGATAGTCAGTGCTACAGTGTGAGATAGTCAGTGCTACAGTGTGAGATAGTCAGTGCTACAGTGTGGGATAGTCAGTGCTACAGTGTGAGATAGTCAGTGCTACAGTGTGAGATAGTCAGTGCTACAGTGTGAGATAGTCAGTGCTACAGTGTGACATAGTCAGTGCTACAGTGTGAGATAGTCAGTGCTACAGTGTGACATAGTCAGTGTGTTACTAGTGTGTGGATAGTCAGTGCTACAGTGTGAGATAGTCAGTCGCTACAGTGTGAGATAGTCAGTGCTACAGTGTGAATAGTCAGTGTTACAGTGTGGATAGTCAGTGCTACAGTGTGAGATAGTCAGTGCTACAGTGTGAGATAGTCAGTGCTACAGTGTGGATAGTCAGTGTACAGTGTGAGATAGTCAGTGCAGGGGTTACAGTGTCGGAGATAGTCAGTGCTACAGTGTGGGATAGTCAGTGCTACAGTGTGAGATAGTCAGTGCTACAGTGTGACATAGTCAGTGCTACAGTGTGAGATAGTCAGTGCTACAGTGTGAGATAGTCAGTGCTACAGTGTGAGATAGTCAGTGCTACAGTGTGAGATAGTCAGTGCTACAGTGTGAGATAGTCAGTGCTACAGTGTGAGATAGTCAGTGCTACAGTGTGAGATAGTCAGTGTTACAGTGTGAGATAGTTAGTGCTACAGTGTGAGATAGTCAGTGCTACAGTGTGAGATAGTCAGTGCTACAGTGTGAGATAGTCAGTGCTACAGTGTGAGATAGTCAGTGCTACAGTGTGAGATATTCAGTGTTACAGTGTGAGATAGTCAGTGCTACAGTGTGAGATAGTTAGTGCTACAGTGTGAGATAGTCAGTGTTACAGTGTGAGATAGTCAGTGCTACAGTGTGAGATAGTCAGTGCTACAGTGTGAGATAGTCAGTGCTACAGTGTGGGATAGTCAGTGCCACAGTGTGAGATAGTCAGTGCTACAGTGTGAGATAGTCAGTGCTACAGTGTGAGATAGTCAGTGCTACAGTGTGAGATAGTCAATGCTACAGTGTGAGATAGTCAGGGCTACAGTGTGAGATAGTCAGTGCTACAGTGTGAGATAGTCAGTGCTACAGAGTAGGATAGTCAGTGATACAGTGTGAGATAGTCAGTGCTACAGTGTGAGATAGTCAGTGCTACAGTGTGAGATAGTCAGTGCTACAGTGTGAGATAGTCAGTGCTACAGTGTGAGATAGTCAGTGCTACAGTGTGAGATAGTCAGTGCTACAGTGTGATATAGTCAGTGCTACAGTGTGAGATAGTCAGTGCTACAGTGTGAGATAGTCAGTGCTACAGTGGGACATAGTCAGTGTTACAGTGTGAGATAGTCAGTGCTACAGTGTGACATAGTCAGTGCTACAGTGTGAGATAGTCAGTGCTACAGTGTGGATAGTCAGTGCTACAGTGTGAATAGTCAGTGCTACAGTGTGAGATAGTCAGTGTTACAGTGTGATAGTCAGTGCTACAATGTGAGATAGTCAGTGCTACAGTGTGAGATAGTCAGTGCTACAGTGTGAGATAGTCAGTGTTACAGTGTGAGATAGTCAGTGCTACAGTGTGAGATAGTCAGTGCTACAGTGTGAGATAGTCAGTGCTACAGTGTGAGAT